>NQII01008620.1:19249-61641 GCA_002778355.1 Clitarchus hookeri | reverse complement strand
AGCACGAAATTAATAGCTTCCAAGTTAAGTTAGAAACAATATGGTTAACATTTCAAATAATTGAATATAGACGTAATATTGTTTACAAGCAAATTAACACTTTTTCTTTTTAATTAAAACTGTACAAATATTTATTACAGTAAGTAGCAAGCAGTTTTTTTTAACTGCTTGTAATTAATGCACACTTTCTGGTTACAATGACAGAGTAAGTAAACAGGCTGTATATTGTATTTACAAAAGTTGTTTCATATTTGTTGCCAGCATATGCGTGTAGCGCTTCACCGAAAGTAGCACCGGCGCAGACCGGAAAGTACCAGAAATTGTTCCAATTCTTATCAGTGAAACATTTTCGTGAGTACTTGGCTTGTGCCGGATGCTACAACATCCCGCTGCTGCAAGCNCAGTGAAACATTTTCGTGAGTACTTGGCTTGTGCCGGATGCTACAACATCCCGCTGCTGCAAGCCACACTGCGTCAAGTTGAACAAAGCTTTCTGCCATAGCACTGGCTGTAACTGCGCTTCGCACTAATGTGTAGTCCTACTGTTACGGCTGTGGCAACTCCAAGGCATCAGACAAGAGTCTATGTCTCAGATTATTCGTCCATTAGTTTTCTAATAGAAGGGTGAGTCTTATCTCGACAGCTATGGGAAGATAACCATTGCGAGGAAACAGCACAACCCAGTGCGTGTGTTGTGACTACATTTCGCAGGGAAATATAATGTTAATGGCAACGAGATGTCTCCTTTACATGGAAGACGCTGAATGTTTGTGACCTTGTACCTTAGCTCGGANCCACACTGCGTCAAGTTGAACAAAGCTTTCTGCCATAGCACTGGCTGTAACTGCGCTTCGCACTAATGTGTAGTCCACTGTTACGGCTGTGGCAACTCCAAGGCATCAGACAAGAGTCTATGTCTCAGATTATTCGTCCATTAGTTTTCTAATAGAAGGGTGAGTCTTATCTCGACAGCTATGGGAAGATAACCATTGCGAGGAAACAGCACAACCCAGTGCGTGTGTTGTGACTAAGGCGAGTACTCGCGTGTTTATTATTTCGCAGGGAAATGTAATGTTAATGGCAACGAGATGTCTCCTTTACATGGAAGACGCTGAATGTTTGTGACCTTGTACCTTAGCTCGGAGACATGCGTATAAACACCACTGTCAAAAATACTTTGTTTTGGAGAAACACAAGCAATTATTTTTTATGATTGCGGCAGTAATTTAACGATAGTTAGAATACAACTTAGTGGCAATGCTTTCAATTATATATATGTTATTAAAAAAAATCAAATGTGATAAAAATATTACTATTTGTTTCACGTAATGCTGTTCAAGGGCGGAACTTTTTTCTACGATAAATTGTGATACTGTATGGTTTTGTGACGGGATATCGACGATAATGTGACAAATTGCTTTTTAAAATAACATTTATAATTTTTAGCCTAAATATATTAATTTTAATAAAAAAATATGATTTGTACAATTATCGTATAGTTATTCTAACACAAAGTTTGATTTCAGCTTTAAGTATTTTTGAAGTAAATGGAGTGGCATGTCGCAATTTCTTCGTGATCCGACACTTGGTTCACCTAAGGTAAGAGTTTAACTTCTAGATATTTAGATTTGAAATGTTATCTTCAAATTTAAAGTTTACACACAGGCGAACCATATAAACAATGTTCAATAAATATTCTTCATGGCATTATAATAACAAACAATTATTTTGAGCTCTATTCTAATGTATTAATCATGTTCATTTTTGCTATTTGTACAAAAAAAATAAATTTTAAATTTATGCAACTTGGTTTGTTTGTTCTGGAAATGTCATTTTCCTCCACTGTCGTGCTTTTTCGGGCTATTTCTTCTCATCTCAACGAAAAAGGATCCAATATGCTGAAATATAGGAAAAGATGCTAGCCTCTTGAAGGCCTTAAAAATGACTGTGTCACCTTGGCGCCTGGCTAGAGGGGGCAGAGGGGTCGTTTGAGAGGGTGTCCACCGAACCGGAACTCCNTGACTGTGTCACCTTGGCGCCTGGCTAGAGGGGGCAGAGGGGTCGTTTGAGAGGGTGTCCACCGAACCGGAACTCCGGAGCCGGTGATGAGGTGGCGTTAACAAGCCCGAAGCGCGTGTAAATCAGGAACAAAAGCTCAGGCCTACATGATCATCATCATCGTCGGTCGTGTGTGTGCTTCCACCCAGTGGCTAAGGGAGGGAGCGGGAGCCTGGACGAGGTTGTAGCCCCGTCACGGTTTCCTGGTTTAATTAACTCGCTCTGCCCCCTAACCCCCCTACCCTAGCCGCCCCCTGACCACGGCCTGCTGTGCACCAATAGCGGCCGCTGATCCCGCTTTGCCCGACCGCGCGATGAAACGTTTTGGTCGACGGGTTTTAATTATTGTCTTTATTGCACCGTAACTAAGTACTTTTTGACAGGACCGCTGAGATGCCCAGTTAGCGTAGGCCGCTTCGTGTTCCACCCGCGCGTTTGTCGGTTGGCGGTGACGTCATTTCGCGAGAGGCGTTGCGGCTCGGAAAAGCTTGCAGAGCTCTGGCAATCCATCATTTATTTAAACTGCTGTCGGGCCTTACTACGAAAAACTGTTAAGGTATGATATGGAGAAACTAACGTGAGGCAGACCTTCATTATGGAATAAAATTGTAGCGTCACTGGTGTCATGGTATCATGATCATGGTTGCGGCCCGCACTAGTGCAGGAGTGTATAACAGTTTNACAATGTGGTCTTTTTTTAATGAAAAAATGTAGCCAACCACATGCAGTTTCACGCACAGACTATAGTAACGAAAAGCACCACCATGAGCGCTGCCGATCTGTGTAATCAAGACGACTACTTTCATATATTTTATATTGAAGAAACAATGTCTGCTACACGCGTAAAAAAAATTTCACATCAACTAGAGGAACCCTCCAGTACACTTTTAATTTAATTATGGCTAGAAATTTGATTGATACTGGAATTAACATATCTAGGTTTTTCTGTGGGGGATTTCTTAAAGATCGAGTACACTTGCAAACGTAGCGGAACTCAGAACTCAAATTACTGCCGTAATAGTCGAAGTAACGCCGAAAATGGAACATCGCATGTGTCAGTAAATCGATTACAGGAGGAACGTCTGCCACAAAGCAAATGAAAGTCACACTGAACCAAAAAAAAAACAATCCGACGGACATAAAATTTTAAGTGTTTGGCTACATTTCTGTTTTTAAATTATGTTCCTTCTATCAGCTCACCTATATTTCTTCGTTAAGCTGTAATTTTTTTTAATACGTGTTTAATCAAGGCATGGTGCATATAAATAGTAATATTTACAAGTTAAGTTGGTGTTTAGGAACTGGTTACTGTACTTCTGAAAATATCCAATGCCTAATTTTTGCTGGCGATACAAGTTCCGCTATCTACTAACTGCCGGTGGAAATAGTTGCTATGAAATCACATATGTAATGTGACTAACATTTCTATAGTGTGAAATGAATACTTGACAAGTACAAATTTTCTTTGACTGCGTGAGTGCGGTTCCTATGGAGCTGCGTCTTTGACTGCGTGAGTGCGGTTCCTATGGAGCTGCGTCTTTGACTGCGTGAGTGCGGTTCCTATGGAGCTGCGTCTTTGACTGCGTGAGTGCGGTTCCTATGGAGCTGCGTCTTTGACTGCGTGAGTGCGGTTCCTATGGAGCTGCGTCTTTGACTGCGTGAGTGCGGTTCCTATGGAGCTGCGTCTTTGACTGCGTGAGTGCGGTTCCTATGGAGCTGCGTCTTTGACTGCGTGAGTGCGGTTCCTATGGAGCTGCGTCTTTGACTGCGTGAGTGCGGTTCCTATGGAGCTGCGTCTTTGACTGCGTGAGTGCGGTTCCTATGGAGCTGCGTCTTTGACTGCGTGAGTGCGGTTCCTATGGAGCTGCGTCTTTGACTGCGTGAGTGCGGTTCCTATGGAGCTGCGTCTTTGACTGCGTGAGTGCGGTTCCTATGGAGCTGCGTCTTTGACTGCGTGAGTGCGGTTCCTATGGAGCTGCGTCTTTGACTGCGTGAGTGCGGTTCCTATGGAGCTGCGTCTTTGACTGCGTGAGTGCGGTTCCTATGGAGCTGCGTCTTTGACTGCGTGAGTGCGGTTCCTATGGAGCTGCGTCTTTGACTGCGTGAGTGCGGTTCCTATGGAGCTGCGTCTTTGACTGCGTGAGTGCGGTTCCTATGGAGCTGCGTCTTTGACTGCGTGAGTGCGGTTCCTATGGAGCTGCGTCTTTGACTGCGTGAGTGCGGTTCCTATGGAGCTGCGTCTTTGACTGCGTGAGTGCGGTTCCTATGGAGCTGCGTCTTTGACTGCGTGAGTGCGGTTCCTATGGAGCTGCGTCTTTGACTGCGTGAGTGCGGTTCCTATGGAGCTGCGTCTTTGACTGCGTGAGTGCGGTTCCTATGGAGCTGCGTCTTTGACTGCGTGAGTGCGGTTCCTATGGAGCTGCGTCTTTGACTGCGTGAGTGCGGTTCCTATGGAGCTGCGTCTTTGACTGCGTGAGTGCGGTTCCTATGGAGCTGCGTCTTTGACTGCGTGAGTGCGGTTCCTATGGAGCTGCGTCTTTGACTGCGTGAGTGCGGTTCCTATGGAGCTGCGTCTTTGACTGCGTGAGTGCGGTTCCTATGGAGCTGCGTCTTTGACTGCGTGAGTGCGGTTCCTATGGAGCTGCGTCTTTGACTGCGTGAGTGCGGTTCCTATGGAGCTGCGTCTTTGACTGCGTGAGTGCGGTTCCTATGGAGCTGCGTCTTTGACTGCGTGAGTGCGGTTCCTATGGAGCTGCGATCGTGTGTTAAGTTATGTTGCAAGTTCGAAAAAAAAAACCAGCGAACTAGCTTGGTGGGAAGGGGAGGGGGTGTCAGGCAAGATTTTAATGAAATCTGGGAATCTACCACTCCATAGTAATTGTCCTGCCCACACGGCGACAGTTTTCTTGCGGGTTTTTTTTTTTGGGCTAAGCGATATCTACTAGTCGCTTACACGGCTGATTTGGTGCCGCTAGATAATTTTGTTCCCTAAAATGAAAATCTACTTAATTACTGTGTTTTGGTAATTTTTTAACAATCCAGGGCAACGCAACGCGAGAGCTGAAGGCGATCCCAGAAGAGGAATTCTGCAGAAGCTGCCAAACATTATATGATATTCCCGGCGATCTTTGAGTATTAAGAGAAACTGTACTCTGTAAGTTCAGAATGTTTGATTGCCTGGGTCTTGGTAATTGTATACATATTGCGAACGTCACTTTAAACTTGTAAAATAATAGGTATTTATTTGGAAATGTATTCTTTTNGGTAATTGTATACATATTGCGAACGTCACTTTAAACTTGTAAAATAATAGGTATTTATTTGGAAATGTATTCTTTTATTTACTTTCATAAAGCCAAAAAAATTCCCTTTGTTGAAACACAATGACCGTATCGCAGTAAGGTCTGGTTATTTTAACATGCTCGTTTATTTTCACATTGTGGTCAGTGAAAAGTTTCCTCGAGAACAAGTCTGTGCATTNCTGGTTATTTTAACATGCTCGTTTATTTTCACATTGTGGTCAGTGAAAAGTTTCCTCGAGAACAAGTCTGTGCATTGGGAAAGATGCTTTGCTTATAACGCTGTGTGATTTGGATGCAATTTCGATTCTACCTCCACGTAATGCAGACAATAAGTTTCGTGAGATTACAAGGGGGAGGGGGGAGGGGTTAGTAAAAACAAACTAAACATTTTAGTTTACTGGCAGCAAATTACTTATTTTGCGTTTAGTTGTAGATATTTAACGTTCCTACCAATACTTTCTTATGAAGGAACTGTTCAACGCAAGGAATGACCAGTTAGCAAGATGAAAAGTTTTTACAATACAGTAATGCTAAATGTTTTTTTCCTAGGTTTATTTTGTAACACTTAGTAATATAAGCCATGTTAAAGTGTTTGTACTGTTGGGGTGAAATATCCATCTTCGACANTTCCTAGGTTTATTTTGTAACACTTAGTAATATAAGCCATGTTAAAGTGTTTGTACTGTTGGGGTGAAATATCCATCTTCGACATTGGCAGTGTCTTGTTAAATTAGCAGGTGACAGTTTTTATACACCCGAGACGTAAAGTAAACCAATGGGGTTGAAGGTATTCCACTTTACCACTGAGTACAATAAAAATAATATAAACTTACACATACTACATGTGTGCGTGTGGTCTACAGTGTAGATCTGCATGATCAAATTTCATTAAATCATCACGATACCTGTTTTGGAATATTATTTTATTCGCATCATTTATTATTCAGACAATAATGCTTCTTTTTTTTTCCTGTGTGTACATTGCAATGCTGTTTCAATCAGACCTTTGCTTATGCTCAGCAGTTTTACTGGGATTTGCACGCCAATTATCTGGCGTTGAATTGAATTTCGAAGCGAAACTCTCCGTGGGCGTTTGTTTATTGGAAACCCGAGTTGGCGAGGCGTGTCGCCTTGTCGGGGCGTGGCTTGCCCCTGGCAACAACACATCACGTGACCCGCATGGCGTGCCCTGGACGCGCGCCTGTTACTCGGGACCCTGTGCATTTCGCTGGGAAGTTCCCACATTTATTAATCTCCGCAACGTAGCTGGTCGTCACACTCTATAACTATATCACTGTTTTCAGTAATTGAAATGCTCGTCATAAAACCCTGTTTTTATCATTTAGATATGGTAGACAAGGTAACCTTATTTGTGGATGCTGTTTTAGGGTCTCTTTTCACTGCCATGAAAATGTGATCCGCTATTCTATCAATTATCTCATTGAAATCTAGTAAGAGTCGTTGCCTGGAAAAAATACGGTCATAGTTAAAACCTCTCCGAATTTTAACTAGTGTAAAGTAAAATGAATGATTAAAATTTGACTNTGGAAACCCGAGTTGGCGAGGCGTGTCGCCTTGTCGGGGCGTGGCTTGCCCCTGGCAACAACACATCACGTGACCCTTATGGCGTGCCCTGGACGCGCGCCTGTTACTCGGGAGCCTGTGCATTTCTCTGGAAAGTTCCCACATTTATTCATCTCCGCAACGAAGCTGGTCGTCACACTCTATAACTATATCACTGTTTTCAGTCATTGAAATGCTATTCATAAAACCCTGTTTTTATCATGTAGATAAGGTAGACTAGGTAACCTTATTTGTGGATGCTGTTTTAGGGTCTCTTTTCACTGCCATGAAAATGTGATCCGCTGTTCTATCAATTATCTCATTGAAATCTATTAAGAGTCGTTGCCTGAAAAAAATACGGTCATAGTTAAAACCTCTCCGAATTTTAACTAGTGTAAAGTAAAATGAATGGTTGAAATTTGACTANAAAAAATACGGTCATAGTTAAAACCTCTCCGAATTTTAACTAGTGTAAAGTAAAATGAATGGTTGAAATTTGACTACGATCTCATGATATTTGCATCATTGCAATGTTTAACCAACTCTTAAAGCGACAATGAATTTTCAGTCACAGCGAAACATATTCAGTAGCTTATTTTTATCTCAAATATTTTCGTTCTTCGGCTGAGAAACAACATTTCGGGTACCGTATTCTTTACAAAGTACAAGAGAATGTTGTAATTTTCCAGCAAAATATTTGGAAACTATTTGCCAAATATTTCTAGTAAAACTACGAGAAAACTGTTCAAAATTTATGTGTTACGACAGTGCCAATCAGTTAAATCAGTGTAACTTGGCATTTGTAGCCATGAAAATATATATGGGAATTATAAACCTAGATTTTACAGCCTTTTCAAAATGCGTCGGATCAGTTTTTCGCGTTCGTCGCAGGTCGTAATGACCGCCTGAATGAGAGATTTATTTACCGTTAGTAGATATCTCGCCTCTATGACATTAAATTTCAATGGTTTCGTTGTTTTAAGTGACGTTACATTTGGTAGCCTTGCAATTGTAAAAACGCAAGAAATTAAAAAGAAAATGTAGCTTTATTATTACAAGAAACAACACCTTGAACCGCGCTGAGGGAGGTCATAGCCATAAAATTCACATAATGACTCTCAAGTCATTCATTCTTCTAGAGATGGGAGTGACGTCAGTTCCGTTAGCATTATCGCGGCGCGTGTGTTGGCTCCTCTTCCGCTTCTCCGGGTACCGGGTACGTCATGCTGGGGAGGACTACGCTAAGCCCACCCTAGGGAAGAGAGGAGGGTACGAAGGCGAAGCACCCTCACGTAGCAATATTATGACCAAGCATACGTGTTGACAAAAATTTCAAGGTTAACATTTATATTCATGTATATGCCGCTATAACATTAAAATGCTTAGTCACCTCGTAAAATGTTGTAGCATCATTTGCAGATGTGCTAGAATTTCATGAGAGTGTTGTAATGGTAGAAGAACACTTTCAACATTATACAATCTACCTTCAGTTGTCACACACGCTCCCCAGCCTGAAGCCGTCATTTCCTCCTATTAGTTGAAATTAACCATGTGGAAGGGGCAAATATAATGCTTTAGTGCCTGGTTTAAGGCAAGACTCTTGTGGGTGCTTGGGACATGGGTCGAGTCTTACTCTTGTGAAGTCCCCGGTTCGATTCACTGCCTCTGGTAAGTTTTCGGTCATTTAAGACAAAAAGTCACTTGCCTTACCGAATTAACAAGCCTACAGTAAAAACGTTTGATTTTTTTTTGCGTTGAATTAAAAATTATAACGTTTGAAATCCATCCCCTACCGTTATTCTCCGCAAATATTTAAGTCCTGTACACATTACTCCGAGTACTCTTGTCCACGTTTATGTTGCAGAATAGGTAAACTCAGAGTTTGTTCTGCGGAAAGCCAAAAACTAGAACCAATATAGATAAAACCTCTCCTTCGGTAATGCTAGTGGCTCCTGCTGGTTTAGCAAAATTTTAGAGTATGTTCATAGCTTAATAGCTACAACCGCTTAATAAGTAGTTATAATAAAATTGAAATAAATTTTTGTTCTGCCATGTTGAAACTGCCAAATTAGGCTTTTTAAAGATACAGTGACATAAATTGTTATAATTAATTCATGTTAACCCGTTCCGCTACGTATTAATTTCTGAGTTCCAAGTGTTGCGATCACGTAATTTTTTCATGTCCACCATCGTGGACACGGTCACTGGAAGGTTTAATAATTATTATAAACATAATTTTATAGTAGAATCTATAGTCTATTCGCGGTTTCTTCGCACTTTTTGAATTTAACCTTTAAAAAATCGCCCCATGTATGCCACGTTTGGTTATTTCCTAAATATGACATGTATCACAAGCGTTTTATACTTCTGTTAACATAAAAGTACCTTATTTTTGATTAAAATGAACTTTTACTTATATTTTATCTATAAATTATAATATTTCATTCATAATTAATATAAATGAAGGACAATGAGAAATTGTGTGTCTTGGCAACTCCTAGTAGGAAATATTTATTATGCAAAATATTATTACACTGAGTGCACATGAATGTGGTGCGTTGTCCCTTTGGTGTAATTTTGTATACGCATTAAGCTTTGTTTGCCTGAGGCTGAGGAATATCCTGGAATTAGATATTTGGCAAAACTTCAGGAAAATCGGAAGTAACTTTTAATGGACTATAAACTGACATACAATTTTGTTTTTCGGGTTCTCTGACCTTGAGATGAAGCAATACAAAGATACATTCTAAGTATCAATTTAAACTATATCACCTGCCCCATTAGATGATAACATAGTTTTGGCAATATTGATTTATATTTTTTCGTCAGTTTACTGATTGTTCAGAAAAGCAAAATCTGAGAATGAGATATTGTTCCCTAACACCGACATACCTTCAGAAGTAATGAATAGATTACAAGATAAATTGAAAACACTGCTAATGCCATGTAGGTATTTTACCGTTAGAATGTTTACAAATTATTTGTCACAATGTAGGTAGTAAATATATTAATGGCAAAAATCACAAATATACAAGTCATTCTCAGCCCAGCCTTCACATGAGTGACATTGGGCCCACTCTTCCCCACTTGTATCTTGAGAAATTAGTCAGTCACAAAAATGGAAACGGCATCACCGCCTCGTATGACATGTATGTTACTTATGAAGAAAACGCGCTGTGCACTTCAGATGCGTTTACGGACCCAGACGACGGAGTTCACCGCTGTACTGATAGACGGCTGCACTATCTATCCAGCGGAGAAATGTGGGTGTGTCGGTTTACCAGACGTATGTCGGTTTTGGTGCCTTTCCTATATAAATATTAAGGGTTTCAGTTCAGCAAAATATACGTTTTCTTGACATATCTGGATAAGGGTTAGATAAATAACTTTAAAAGAAGTATTTTTAAAATGACTACAATTAGTGGATCCGCCTTCCTTGAAATATTTCCCACGTTTGAGTCTGCAGCATCGCCACTGAGCGCAAGACTCCGAACTGGAGTGCAGTGTTCTCGTTGTGCTGCGTGTACCTATGGGACTTTCAGCAGTGGCCCTATAATTGTATTTCTGCGAAGTGTGTAGCAAGGTTCAGCGCAAGGCCTTTGAGTATTTTTGTATGTATCAGACGCGTTGAGACATACTGCTTTGAAAAAAAAAAAACATTTAAAATAATGTTGGAATGCTCTGAAATTGTACTTTTGGTGTATGTGACATCTTGAAACCACTCAGTAGGCCTCGCATTAAGTGTGCTTCTTTTCGTAGACCATCGCATTGGACGCATGTTCAATAGTGTCGAAGGAAAACGTGTATTTCAAACCCACTGCAGCGCAGTTCAAGCGCCAGGGAAGCGAACCCCCCGTAAATCCGTATAAATGTTAACGAAACACTGGCAGGAGTGATTACAGTAATTTGGTGGGGAATTTTGACAAGTATTTCTAAATCTTGGCATATTATAAGAAGCAAAATATCCAAATTGGTGGCAAGTGAAATCGATGCATTATTTCGCACATGTTGGAGTATAAATTTGTAGAATTCTAACTTTTTTTTTGTCAGTTTTACGGGATGACTTTCGTATATAAGTGGAAGCTAGTCATTTAATCCGTTCCAGTGTTAATTTTTAAATGTAACGAACATATACGTATTAGGGAGAATGCAAAAACTAAACAGGGCTCTCAAAATTTTTCATTTTACGATAAACAAAGTATTAGTTTTTTTTTCTGAATGGCTGCTTAAATTCTTTCTATACACCTCATGTTTTGATGAATAATCGCTTGCAAATTTGTTAGATAAAATTTAATTTTTTCGGATTCACTATGATTATATCATAGACCGCTGGATGTGCAGCATGTTCAGTTCATTAATTTTCTTAATAAAAAAAAAGGAAACAAGCAAAAATAAATAAGAATAAACATAACGTCCGGAGTGATACGGCCGGACTGTAAAGCAAGGAAGTCCTCGCGAGTGAGTGATTGCCTCGTGCCGCGAAGGGTTAACGACGAGTCGGACGTCCATCCGCGGGCCCGCGCCGGGCCTGGGGAACGTCGGCGTCAGAACGCATGCGCAGTGTTTCCCGTGAAGACACATCGCAAATTCTATATATACTGCAAGCCGCCTCCCACCGCCACCGTCATCGACACCGCTTGTTTCCTGGCGCGCTGCCAGCCGCCACTCACGTCGCTCCTCGCCCGCCTGCGAGACACAGCCACGTGGCAAAATAACGCCCCTCTGCACATTCGCCACTGTCGCGGTTTCTTGACACTTTGTCAATCAAACCTTTGGAAAATCGCCTTATGTATGACGTGCTCGGTTTATTCGTAAATATGTAATTTATCACAAGCGTTTTGTACCTCTGTGAACATTAACATACCTGATGTTGTATTACAGTGAAGTTTTACTTATATTCTATCTGCAAGTTTAAATATTTAAATTATAGTTAATATGAATAAAAACAGGGAGAAAACAGGTGCTTTGGTAATGCCTAATAAGAAATAGTTCTTATGCAAAATATGATGCGATGCATTGTACCTTTGGTGTAATTTTCTAGATTCGATTAAGCTTTATTTGCATGAGGTGGAAGAATATCCTGGAAGTGGAACTTCAACAGGGCTTCAGAAAAGTTGCATGGACTATATCACATTAGTGACGATGTCAGGTCACGTTGCGCTGCGCCGATATTCTCACTGAACTCATAAATTGTTTAATTTATTTTCATACTTAACGTGCTGGCCAACAGCACAAGGCCAGTGACAGGACAACCCATTAGTAACAGCAGGCCAAACATTACAGGACGTAACATTAGTGACAGGACAGCATATTAGCAACAAGACAGCGCATTAGCGACAATACCGCATTATCGACAAGACAGCACGTTAGTGACAGTATAGCATGTTGTTGCCAGGACAGCACTTTGGTGACAGGATAGCACGTTGGTGACAGGACAGCGTATTGGTCACAGGACAGCATTCGATGACAGCGGACCATATTATTGACAGGACAGCGTATTAGTTTAAGGAAAGCACATTAGTGACAGGATGACATTTTGCAATAGACCACGTATAGCTTTAAGGTTACCAGAAATGTGGTGTGACTATAAAGTTGTGTCATTGTTCCTGTATTTTGACATCGTGCTGGTTGCACTTTGCCACGTCTATAAACAAGTATTTATTTTCTGTAAACAATGATTGAACTATATAAACTAAGTTGGTACTCCGGTGGCGATGTTTCGTCAACGTCGACTAGTTTTATTTTTGAATTTTTACGTCTCATGACAGGCATAGTAAAGCTGAAAAGGGAACTCCATGATTATAGTGAATTCCAAATTTTTTTGTAAATAAATTCGGTGTTCCTAATTGAGTTTTTGAAGTTTGGACCTAGTCTCTTCGCAACATTAGCTTAATGCTCGTGGTCTACAAATGCCACGTAGAACCCTCTGGCAGTGGAAAAACTTGTGACTTCAAAACTGTAGCAATTTATTTCAAGTGCACTGAAAACGAACGCAGAAAGTAAATTGAAAAGGTCATAATTAACTGTTGTCTCAAGATGTGAAAATATTACGTACTAATGTAACACACATAACAAATGGTCAGAGACTAGCCTGTCACAAATATAATTCGCAAAATTCCCTGCCCCTTCGCTATGACTTTACAGCGAAATAGTTATGGAGCTAATTCTGAAGAACCTAGAATATATTCACAAAATTTTATTTTAAACGAATGAAGTTATTGCTGCATTCATCACAGTAAACTCTTCAAGAGTGTCCGGCACCGAATATTTTTTTTTGCAATTTTTGGCGAATTGAAATCGGAAGTTACCGCCGTCTTTTGTTTCATCTGTGCGTAATCGTGCGATATGAAACTCGATACAGTATAATACCTTATAAGATACTCCACACGATAGAAATAAGCTGTATGCGTAGTAAGTTATGTGTTTATCCTTAAGTGCACTTAGAAAAATTTACTCTGAATAAACTTATGATTGATTTTCAGGGTAGCAGCAGACAATACAGGATCAAGACAGATAGTCCTGATATTACAATAGGTTTAACCATATTTAGTATTTAGGTGGTACCAACAACCCTGGGAGAATTTTGGGCGCAGAAATTTGATTCTTACTAATGTATTTTGATCAGGTTCGTTATCCTGGCTTCCGGGTTGGGAGACGAAACTTTGTGGTTTCACAAACCGACGTTGCGCCATACCTTGCAGTAGATATCGTCAGGGTCTATCGAACCAATAACACCGTCAATAAATTCATGGACTGGCTGGCAGCCTGAGTGTAAGTCAACCAGGCAAAATGGCGACATTCAATAAGTTCGTGGACTGCAGCCACGTGCCATGGCATCCACAAACTTATTGACTATACTACGTAGACAGAAAGCCGCCGCAGTCGATCTGTCATCTGCCCCCGGAAGGCCGTGCTATCACGAGACCAAGAACTGAAGTTCCCATCACTTGTTAAGTGGGTTCGCAAATCTAGTTACACACCGACAGACTTAGGCTCAAATCATTGAGCGGGCGGCGGGCTGCCGTGTTTATGTTTGAGCTGGGCTACTGAAAGCCAGGAGCTGGAGGACGCGTTTATACACCAAGCCTCAAATGACCGTGCGTGTGATTGGCTATACAGGTGGCCACTGAGAGAATAGGAACCTGTTGGTTGGCTCCTGAAGATTGTTATTGCAAGGTACGGGGACAGAGTACCTAAGAATAAAGAAGTGAAAAAGCAGCTTATTTCGCGAACTCCAACCACTTGCGTCAGCAAAATGATGTCACTGTCCAGCAACTTTTCGAAACGCCTTTCGACGGGTAGCCAATCAGAAAATTGGTACGCACGCATCGAAATGACCGTCACACGATTTATATCCTGTGTTACGTGGCTTCAGCCCGAAAACCAAGCTAACAAGCCTGATGATCGCAGCACAATCCTGCAGTCTTCTATTTTTTTGTAAGTGGACAACAAAATTAAGTGGTATAGTTTGATGATGGTCCAGAAATAGTTATTAACAGTATTGAATAGGCCTGGATAAAATCACCAGGCCAAAAAAAATATATATANGGTATAGTTTGATGATGGTCCAGAAATAGTTATTAACAGTATTGAATAGGCCTGGATAAAATCACCAGGCCAAAAAATATATATTTTTTGTGTAGTTAATTATAAAGGATAAGCGGTTTCTTCAAACTTTTTGCATACAACCGTTGAAATATCACCCTATGTATGGCGTGTATGGATTTTTCTTAAATACGCAGTTTATCACAAGTCTTTTATTCTTCTGTTAACAAAAAAGTATTTTATTTTTGGTTAAATTGAACTTTTACTTATATTTTGTCCATCAATTATATTATTTCATTTCCAATTAATGTGAATAAAAATAGGGAGAAAATAGATGTGTTGGTAATGCCGAGTAAGAAATAGTTCTTTTGCAGAATATTATAAAAGTGAGTGCGCACGAATACTGTGTTTTGCCCCTTTGGTGTAATTTTATAGTCTTTGTCAAGCTTTGCATGAGGCGGAGGAATAATTTTAATGTAGAATTGCAGGTCTTCAGAAAATTTGGAAGTAACCGCGAATGGACTATAGACATATTCGTTAACGAGTTGAACACTTCTCATGGAGTTTGCTATTATTCTTGACTGTTATTATTGCCTCGTAGCTCAGGGAACTGGTTGTTCAAACTTGCGATGACGTATACGTGCCGTGAAAAAGTGTGCTAGCTAATGTGCTTGGACAGGTGGAAAATTGTATACGGCTATTTGTGGGTAGTAAATCCGCCGAGGGAAAAAAATAACACAATGGACTTTTTAAACCCCTGAAACTAGGTCGTTGGCTATATTTAAAATTGGGGTCAAATTTTTTTTAAGTTATTTGCTTTTAACGGAGATAGCTTACACACTATAGTAAAATCTGTAATTGTAATTGCTAACAGTACTCGTATTTTACCATGAAAACCTAAATGATATTAAAATAATAAATTTAAATTAAAAACAATAACCGTTATAAATTTTTGATCATTCAGTTTCGCAGAGGTAAATAAAACCAAATAGTAGTTGATATCGCTCCAAATTTGAACAAATACAGAATTCTACTACAGAAATGAAGCACATGCCATGGTCGCCACTAGTAAATCGTGATATTGGTATTCCGAACTGCAACGAAACCTGATAACCCGCGTGAGACAGGGTCGCTTTTAGCAGAACGAGAACGAACACGTGGGTGAGCCACGGTCAGTATGTTGACCTGCTTTTGCCGGCTGCGGCACTTGCAACACTAGCGCTCCTCTGTATCATCCCAAGAACTAACAACTAAACTGGTCATACCTTTTCCTATGTCATGGCCACTCTAGTATATTTTTTTTTTAATCATTGGTAGAGCTGACGGTGTGAAGGCCATCGCGCTCTAGTCACTCCAGGCCTGGAAGTGTTTCTAATTGCCTAAAGAGTGCGTCAATTAATATAGGTTCGTCATACAAAAGAAGAAAACACGTTATTTCACTGTGACTGATGCGTTACCCAACCACGAAGTTGAATAATAATTTTCTGTGTCAGTTTAAATCGCTGCTAAATCACTGAAAATGCTTTTCTGAAGCACTCAGTTCGTAATCACTGGTTTACAATAACGAAGTTTCCTTGTTTTTGATATTAAGGGTTCTGATTACTACTATTGTATATTCTGTTCCTTTCAAGGGTCCGTTTTTAAAATACACCTTACCGAAGACATCTGAAAGCACTGATGAGTGTATATAGACTGGTTTCCAATTTTAGGCGATGGCTTGGAAGGGAGAGGAAGGGGGAGAAAGTCTAGTCACATCGGTCGGTATTTCCTACTACTTTTATTGAAACGTTAATGGAAAAAAACTGGATCAATTAGTATGTGCAGTTTAACAGTACCTGATCGGTGCACTTATCTCATTTCGAAATAAATAGTCATGAAATCACACTCAGGGTATCTGTATCTGTGCCAATCTCCTCTCTCTTTCTTTTTCTCATTTCCTCTCTTCTTACTATGTGTATGTGTTGAGGTATGTGGTGTGTGTATGATGTCTGTGGTGTGTGTATCTCATTCTGGCTGTGTATGCGGGCGTTCGTTTTTGTGCATTAATGTGTAGACGTGTCGTATGTCCCACTCTCGACTCTTATATTTATGCGGTTTTAGTGAAACTTAATATTTAAGAGCATAGCGATTTTTTTTGTCAGAATTGGTCGACAAACACTGCCACGTGTTTTAGGACCGAAATTATACAATCGCAATGACTTGGAAGTTATGTATAACAACACAATGTATGCCTACATATTGCGTAAAAAAAGTGTTATATAATTATAACAAATGCTGGAAACAATTTTACTGTGGTTGGTGAATCAAAATTTTATAATAAGAAAACTCTGTCTGTTGAACTACCAAAACCCACACTAATCATTTGATTTGACAATTATCGAGAAAGTAGACTCTACTAATTACATAAATAACTTTGATTAAATTATTGCTTTTTGAAGCTGCAGCATTATGCAACCGGGTTAATCGGAGGAAGTCCCTTTCATCGTAAGATGACTTGACTATTAACGAACGGAAAGATCTCAATATCAGTGCAGGATGCTGAGTGAACACCATAGTTGTGTGACAACAAGTGTTTTTAAGGTCAGAATTTAATAGTGGCTAGGATGCAGCCTAAACTTCGCAAGACCTTTATTTACAAGCAACATTTTTGGCCAAGAAATTTAAGGAGTTGCCTTCATACCACAAGGCTTCAGGTAATAAGGGAAAAATAATAGCATATTTGCCGTGTTTAGGTTTAGATTTAGATTTAGCATGTAAGCTTTGTATTTGTTACCCTAAGGGCTTAGAAAGCGAAACATTAATACGTACTAAAAATTAATGAAGTTGCATTTAAAAAACATGATTTATCATCGTAAGGTTTTGGGTGGAGACATAAACTAACACAAATAATTTAATATTTAGTCACATTAATGAGGAATAATTTGGTCTTTCTTAGGTAGACACTTAGTCATGAAAAAAAAGTAGTGAGTGGTTAAGCGATTGCATAGTTAATTCGCAGTTTCTTTACACCTTTTGAANATTAATGAGGAATAATTTGGTCTTTCTTAGGTAGACACTTAGTCATGAAAAAAAAGTAGTGAGTGGTTAAGCGATTGTATAGTTAATTCGCAGTTTCTTCACACCTTTGAAATATCACTCCATGTATGACGTACTTGGTAGTTTCCTAAATACGCCATGCATTACAAGCGTTTTATAATTTCAAAATAAAAANAATCACACCTTTGAAATATCACTCCATGTATGACGTACTTGGTAGTTTCCTAAATACGCCATGCATTACAAGCGTTTCATAATTTTGTCAAAATAAAATTTTGTTTAAATTGAACTTTTACACATATATTATATACAAATTTTAATATTTCAACCGTAATTCATATGAATAAATATAGGGAGAAAATAGGTGTGTTGGAAATACGTAGTAAGAAAGAGTTCCCATGCAAAATATGATGCATCTTAGTACGCACGAATGAGGTGCTTTCTCCATTTGGTGTAATTTTCTAGACTACGCTAAGCTTTGTTTGCATGAGGTGGAAGAATCTCCTGGAAGCATATCTTTAGCAGGGCTTCAGTAAAGTTGAAAGTAACCGTGAATGGACCATAGTTAGCTCCCCGACATGTGCATTTAAATATTTTAAAATGAGCTAGTCTATGCGATGCTAAACCTCTGCAATTGTTGGTACTTAGCAGACCAAGTGGGAAAATTTCACTGACATGCACAGTTACACATCTATCACTGTATGTCCTAGACAGTACTAGTAGAAGTAACTGTGAGGGTATGCTGTTATTTGAGTACTAGCCGCTAATCTCTGAACTGCCCAAACAAACGTCATGTAGTTTGGTTTTCGGCATGCATGAGAAATTCCGAATCCACTTTGTATTTTTCCAAAGTGTATTACGTCCCTAATTGCTTCAAGGTATATTTTCAGATAATTTCGATTGGTTTGATTTTCCAAGCTGCCAGTTCATTTATGTTAACGTGATTTCCTTTCTTCCCGTTTTCCCTATCCATTTATGGGCCTGGTTTTCTCATTTCCTCCTCTGTGTGCAGTGCTCTTCGAAAGAGAGTCTTTGACGCTGTCCTTGGCGTGTGTTCTATTGGCTTTTCCCACCCTTTTCCATTTCCTACCTATTTCTCACCCTCCCCGTTATCTCTTAAGGCCCCTCGTGAAAGGACCTCGCTTTTAAATCAACCGCCAGCAGCCAAGTTCCAGCGGGCTCTTCAAAGTCTCTATCTCTCTCTCTCTCTCTCTCTCTCTCTCGCTTTCTCTTTCTCTACGTCTTCCCCTTTACACCACCTTCCCCCCGTTTCTGCCTCAAGTCTGTAAGTGGGGGTGCTTTTAAAGTTGCTGGACCCAGCCTTCGTTATCCTCTGCAGACATTGATTCAGTCCGCACATCTTGTCAAGACCTTTTCTTTCTCTAGAGCTTTAGAACCTTCCCCTCTGCGCGGGCAATTCTTCCTTTTCCCTCCTCGCTAATGTAAGTACACTCGGTAATCGTATTACAGTCGCTCCCAGGGTTTTCACGGCCGATTTACAATCAAATAAGGCCCCTCCGAGCTGCGTTAATTGGGCGCTAGTTGCCCTGCAGCGATTTACGAAAAAAGAATTTCCCCTGCTACTGCAGCGTTTCGCGAGAATGAGACGCGATCGTTGGATGAATTGAGCTGACACGAGGAAGTAAAACCATTTCGTGTTTGCACGAATAAGGGCCTAGTGCAAGCTTCAACTGTGCCTCCAAATATTTCCTAGCCAATTTTCATTTTCCATCCAAATTAATAATCTATACCGAACGTGGCGCTTTCGTTGTAAAAACTAGTAATATTTCGTAGTTTATAAAAACGTTAGTGTACATTTTTTTGTTCGCATCAACTTCCATTTTTGATTCGTGCATAGAATTTGCTATGGGACATTTGCTAATACTAGTTTGAGTCTTGATTACATTTCCCCAAAACAAGTATGCCTATAGTCTGTTAGCAATTTTGCATCGTAATTAACGAACTTTGTGTCCGCAGTTTCGCCTCTAAAGGCACAATCAGCTGCGTGAGATTAGCGTTCTGCTGGCACCAAACGGAACTGGGCTGCCGTACCTGTCCAGCCTGAATAATGCGTGAGGTAATCTACCATTTATGTTGGCACTTATTTCATGTAAATTTTGTAACTTCATTAATTCCATTCAATTCTTTATAATTTTGTGTTTCGCCAAATATGTTTTTATGACTACGTGCTCTAGTTCTGCCAACTATTTTTATTTACTTGCCATGAAGTTTGTTAAACAAACTTTGTTATCTAGAAGTAATGTAATGTTTAAACATTTACCTTTTTTTTTCTGATTCTTGTTTAAGACTTTTTTTAATGTGTGAATTAATAGCTTATGTATGTAATGTTGTATAAAGTCTTAATTTATAATTGTAAAAATGGAGATATTTCTTCGTGATGTATTAATCTTTCTGGACCTTCGATATATGTATCGATTGATCGCGCGAGACAACGAAGTCTGGAGCATGTGTGTGTGTATGTGTGTGTGTTTGTGTGTGTATATACATATATATATATGTATCCATCCGCTCGTGCTATTTCCTTCTTCGTTTTCTCGCCANATCGCGCGAGACAACGAAGTCTGGAGCATGTGTGTGTGTATGTGTGTGTGTTTGTGTGTGTATATACATATATATATGTATCCATCCGCTCGTGCTATTTCCTTCTTCGTTTTCTCGCCATACAGCATGTAGTTGCCTTGTTTCATATTTTAATGCATCCACTTTCACCATAGGATGAAATAGTTTTCATCCGCCGTTTTGGGTAAGTTTTTGCAGAGGATATTTTATTTCGCAAAGTGTTAATGTTTTTTTCGTTGAAAGCTTTGTGATAGTAAATGTAGTAATCGTTTGTTTTAGTGGTTTGCGGAATGGGCCTATTAACTAGTCATGGCCAGCCATTTGTACCTCTGAGTGATGTGAAACGTTCAGCCTTCTGTGGCATGGCCTTGTTGGTCATGGTACATCTGTCTTTCTGCCGTCACATCGCAGTAACTCTGTAAAAAAGAAAAGGTGTGAAATTTATGTTTCTGGTTTCGCCTACTTCATGACCTAATGGGTGTGCTCCAGCCTTTTTTGAACTGACGCGCTACATCACGTGAAATTATTACAAAAGAAATGTTTTTTTTACACAGGATAAATAAAAAAATTTGTTTAACTAGTTTGGTAATAATAAAAAAATAAAAAATGTACAAAAATGTNTTTTTACACAGGATAAATAAAAAAATTTGTTTAACTAGTTTGGTAATAATAAAAAAATAAAAAATGTACAAATATGTGATTTTGGTTACCCGACTACAAAATGATTGGCCGAAACAACATAGTAAATTGTTGTCAAAATGTAAAAAAAAAAATGTTATTTAACATCTCATAATATTCATGTTATGGCGAAAGCTGTTAAATATAACTATAAAGTATTCCAAAAAGAAAATTGTTGTGTTGATTTAACTTTGGGCTTGTTCTTTTCTTATTAAAATGCATATGTGAGTAATTTTTCAAACTGTAGGGTTGTCGGTGAACAGTTAAATTTACACCATCAGTGTACTTAATGCCAATTCATTACTTTGATGTAATAAGTAAAACAGGTAAACCCCCCCCCCCCACGTTGCTTTTTGTAGTATCTTCTTATCTACAACTTAGGTATCTAGATCCCACCTCCCATTTATGTGCCATCTCGTGTGTCGATGCGAGAGTACCTAAGGCTGCCCACGAGTCTGTCGCGAAGGTGATGCATAACAGTAAGATATGGAAAAAGGGTGGAATGAAGACGGGGAGAGGGGGGAGGCACCCCAAGGAGACGCTTACGCCATGAAAGTGGCCGCCACTTTATTCATACGAGAATCCTCTTCTGAATGATTTCCGCCCTCTGGGGCGTCGGATCGAACCGGACACCTCAACGTTGCAAGTTGCAATTATCTGATACATTTGTCACATTATGATGTAATTTACACTCATATTAATGTTATACTCGTTTTTTGTGTGGCCGTTAAATTGTGTTGTAGCAGTACTTGGTAAAATACATTTTGAAGTACACACACGGCTCTTATCAAAGTCAAAACGCTTTTGACACATGTCTATTTGGCATCGAGGTGGGCAATAAAAAATGTCACTCAGAAGCAGCGAATTTTAATATTTGCTAATAACTGTAGCGTTGTGCGATTCCACAAATTGCAGGCAAAATTATTTCACGCGAGTTGTGAACATTTTTTTAATAACTCTCAAAGCGCTGCCTCCTAAAAAATTCGTGGGCAGAAAATCTCGAATGTGGTGAAGTGCTCTCCTAAGCGTCTTTCTTGCCTCGGTTCCACTTGGACACAGAGTAGTGAAGAATACAGAGGAGAATACAGAGCCGATTATTCAGCAAAATCCAGCCGCACACGCCAGNTTGGACACAGAGTAGTGAAGAATACAGAGGAGAATACAGAGCCGATTATTCAGCAAAATCCAGCCGCACACGCCAGAAAAATGGCTTCACTGGCCAGCAACACAGAATAGGTTAGTATACATAAATGTTGGGGTTCCTTTGATTTGGGCGTCCATATTCGCAGATTTGCTGCGCTAGGTTCTTGATTCAGACTGGCTAATGTGTGCTGTAGAAGAATTCCTATTGGCTCGGCTGCCAACTGGCAAANACGCTAGGTTCTTGATTCAGACTGGCTAATGTGTGCTGTAGAAGAATTCCTATTGGCTCGGCTGCCAACTGGCAAATAACTTACTAGGCGCTGATTGGCGAGCGGCGTTCCGACATGTTGCTGGCCAGTCATACCATTTTGCTGGTATCCTTAACTACTCTGTGCCAGCGACATGTCAGAACGCTGTTTGCCAATACTCCTTACCAACTGGACGATCATGAATGGACCTAGTAAGAGTGTTGGTTGGAGCTGTGAGTTAACGTCATAACGAAAATGTGCGGACACTAATAAAATGCAAGAGGTAGCCGCGGCGGTGTAGGGGCAAGACTGTTCGCCTCCCACCAAGATGAACCTGGCTCGATTCCCGGCGATGTCGCCCCCGGATTTTGCACGTGGGAATCGTGTCGGATGATGCCGCTAGTCGGCGGGTTTTCTCGGGTATCTGCCGTTTCCCCGCTCTCTCTCATTCCGGCGCTATTCCATACTCACCTCGCTCACATCTCCACTCCACTCTCCACTAAGAGGTAAGAGCGTTATTTTAGCCCTTTCAGTCACACTCTTGATATAATGGACGTGACATAAGAAAATGGTCAACATTCAGTTTAACAATACAAAATAAATGAACCATGACTAAACTTAAAGTTTGGGTGAATCATAATTTTTCAAACTTGAGTATGTTTAATATCGCGCAAGTTTCCGATTTAAAGAGTAAGANAAAGTTTGGGTGAATCATAATTTTTCAAACTTGAGTATGTTTAATATCGCGCAAGTTTCCGATTTAAAGAGTAAGACGTTAGCGCGAGCATGTGTTCGCCCATCCCCCAGCGGCGGATTGTCCGGTCATGGCAGCGTCGCTCTACTAGTCCACTGCCGACTGAGATCTGGTGGGCCACCAAGTTGGACGATTGCCCAGCATCCACATCTGCGCTCTCTNTACTAGTCCACTGCCGACTGAGATCTGGTGGGCCACCAAGTTGGACGATTGCCCAGCATCCACATCTGCGCTCTCTGTGACTGCAGCCGTAAACATGTTTATCTTTACAGTATATTTGACTTTCTGCTTGAGGTTGTGGCCGCAGTGAACAGGCTGCAGCGACATTTGGCTGAGCTGCTTCAACATTGCTCTACACTTCTTTGCACCTGGTCCAAGAGGTCACGGGTACGCACTCATTCACGCACATCGCCACACTTACGTGCCGGGGGAAGAAAAACAAGCTTGCTGGTCCCGGTTTTTTTTTTTTTAATTATTTTCTGACAGAAAATAAACACAACGATAAATTTCTAGCTTAAAAAACTGCCCAACGGTCTAGAGATTGTATGTTAGGTAATCGCCATCCCGCAGTGTAATTTTGGTTTTTCCCACTATAGAAATTACTATAAAATTGCANGATTGTATGTTAGGTAATCGCCATCCCGCAGTGTAATTTTGGTTTTTCCCACTATAGAAATTACTATAAAATTGCACCAATACAGTGAAGTGTTAATGTTGTTATATTAAGTATTTTGCGGGTAGATAACTTACGCACTGAATTCGCACAGTTTAAACAAAAAAGTGGAAACAATTAATTACTAATCACTATTTATAGAAATTTACTCGATTTATAAAATACTACACAGATAGNAAAAAAAGTGGAAACAATTAATTACTAATCACTATTTATAGAAATTTACTCGATGTATAAAATACTACACAGATAGCGCATCAAAGTATATGGCATAATGAAATAACGCACAATAACGGAATTTATAAGTTGCTCTTTTTTTTTTCTTGCAGGAGACAAAACCAAATCATGCAACATTATCGTACGTGTTAAACGTACTTTATATTTGTGTATTTCGGAAAACCCCTAATTCGTTTAGTATGTGGGCACAGTTTACGTGTATATACGTAGCTTTATATATTTAATAAAACTTTCGTAGAAGTTTTATATTTTTCTTCGTGTTTACATAAATGCTACATGTTTAAAGCATCGTTACGGTAGATGGTGCTTCAGGAGCCACCATGAAGCCAAGTGCCTGAAGTCAATATGTGTGGATTCTGGAGTCCCCCGTAACTACCTACACTTTATTTGTTTAAGTAAACACTCAAATCGAAAGCTCCGCGAAAGCTACCTCAGTTGAAATTACACGTACACTGTAAAGTCCACATTTGACTAAACAGTTCCAGTAAGCGAAACATTTGTAATCCTATAGCATCTAATAATTACCTGTTTTTATCACAAATTTTCGTTTCGTCTTGGGTAACACAAATAACAAAACTGCCATACGCAAAAGGTACAGTGAAAAACCATGGTTTCGGTTACTTTTGGGTTTTATAACGAAGCATGGTAACTATTAAGTAAATTTTCGTTATTTAGTAAGTGGAAATTGTTNCGGTTACTTTTGGGTTTTATAACGAAGCATGGTAACTATTAAGTAAATTTTCGTTATTTAGTAAGTGGAAATTGTTCTTTAAAATGAGTGATGTCCTGTAACCATTTCTCAAAATGCAAAGAACACTCTTCAGTTTTCCTGTTTTATCTAACGATATTTTAGTCTACACATGAAAAATGCTTATGCAGTCATCTTTCGATATGTATTTATGATAGCATGCATGTTTATATGCGTGCAAATATACATGCCTGTATGTACGCGTGAGTGCATTTGTGTGTGTGTGTGCCTGTAAGTTTGTCTGCGTGTAAGTATAAAACATATGAAGGCTGTTCACGTCAAAGCGAGAACTTTTGAAGCCTTGCTAAGTTTCTACTTTCAGCCCATTTGTTGTGTATCTATCCGCGTACCTTTCAAAATAAACACTGTCGTGTAAAATTTAGCTGGTGCTTTCATCAACTGGCTTTTATGTCCCACTGCATACTCATCAAATAAATATAAATATTAAATATTGTAATAGCACTATAAACACGTACACTTTAATTTCTGGTGACTGATGTTCACTATTCTTTTTCTGTTTGGACGTATATTTGTTTCCTTAACTATGACAAACTCTTTCGAGGCCATGAGAAAATGGTCTAAGTTGTCATCAGAATAACAGAAGAGTTAAACTTGATTCTTTTTGCCTTTATAAAAACAATGCCAAAAACGCCAGGGGTCGGGCCCATGGAACGTTCGCCTTTAAAAACTGAATAGCTGATACGCTCGCCCTTTAAAGAAATGCACGTTCTTTGAGACTATGGCGTATTTACTCTTTCATACAGTAGACAACGTGCCGTAAACAATCTTTAAATAATCTAAGAATTATGATTAACAATATCTACGAGTAGGCTCGCACGCCTCCAAGCTCATTATAGAGGAAAGTAGGCTCTAATTATTCATAGGTATTGTTAATTTGTGTGCCCCCCCCCCTCCTCCTAAAAGTAGATTTGTGGTTTTAACAGGCAACTTTGGAGAAAACGTTTTACGAGAAGCTTATTTATTCACTAGAAATGTTTTTAATTGAACTTGAGCGGTGCTTAATAGAAGCATGAAAAAAAAATTAACTGTGTTACTGCGCTCGGTCTTTATCTATTGAGAAGCATCAGCGACAGGGCGCCAAAATTTAGCTAAACTATCTCCATAAGGGGGAAAAAAATGTTACTACCAAGTATTTGGTTGCAATAGACCTTGCCAACTGTTTTGTTGTGATAAAGTAGTTTTTTTTTTCAGCTAAGACAAATCTGTTTGTAAGTGATTTCTAAAAAAATACTCTTTTTAAATTCAATTACGAAACTTTTGTCAATACAAAGAAATTTTGTTGACATAAAGAAATATTAAGCAGGGCGTATTTAAACAAATTATTTTCTAGTGTATACACTTATTTCTCAGCGCCAAATACTGGGGAACATCGTATGTCATATTATGACGTATTAATAACATCTGTAAAACATTTATTGCACAGTAATGATGTTGATAAAACGGATTATTTATCCGTTTTATCGTCACTTAGCGTAAGTGATTTTAAAAAATATTTATTTTTCATATTTGCCTCTTATGAGTGTAAAATAGCCGTCGGTTAAGGAGATTCGTGCCGGCAGAATACATTTCCTATAGTGTTCCATAAAACGNTTAAAAACTGAATAGCTGATACGCTCGCCCTTTAAAGAAATGCACGTTCTTTGAGACTATGGCGTATTTACTCTTTCATACAGTAGACAACGTGCCGTAAACAATCTTTAAATAATCTAAGAATTATGTTTAACAATATCTACGAGTAGGCTCGCGCGCCTCCAAGCTCATTATAGAGGAAAGAAGGCTCTAATTATTCATAGGTATTGTTAATTTGTGTGCCCCCCCCCTCCTCCTAAAAGTAGATTTGTGGTTTTAACAGGCAACTTTGGAGAAAACGTTTTACGAGAAGCTTATTTATTCACTAGAAATGTTTTTAATTGAACTTGAGCGGTGCTTAATAGAAGCATGAAAAAAAATTAACTGTGTTACTGCGCTCGGTCTTTATCTATTGAGAAGCATCAGCGACAGGGCGCCAAAATTTAGCTAAACTATCTCCATAAGGAGGAAAAAAATGTTACTACCAAGTATTTGGTTGCAATAGACCTTGCCAACTGTTTTGTTGTGATAAAGTAGTTTTTTTTTTTTCAGCTAAGACAAATCTGTTTGTAAGTGATTTCTAAAAAAATACTCTTTTTAAATTCAGTTCCGAAACTTTTGTCAATACAAAGAAATTTTGTTGACATAAAGAAATATTAAGCAGGGCGTATTTAAACAAATTATTTTCTAGTGTATACACTTATTTCTCAGCGCCAAATACTGGGGAACATCGTATGTCATATTATGACGTATTAATAACATCTGTAAAAAATTTATTGCACAGTAATGATGTTGATAAAACGGATTATTTATCCGTTTTATCGTCACTTAGCGTAAGTGATTTTAAAAAATATTTATTTTTCATATTTTCCTCGTATGAGTGTAAAATAGCCGTCGGTTAAGGAGATTCGTGCCGGCAGAATACATTTCCTATAGTGTTCCATAAAACGCNTATGAGTGTAAAATAGCCGTCGGTTAAGGAGATTCGTGCCGGCAGAATACATTTCCTATAGTGTTCCATAAAACGCAAAGCCGTACTTGCACGGTGCACAGCGTAACTTTGTCTGGAATGTATGTACCAAATTACGTGTAATATGTATGGGTAGGTTTGCAATGCAGTATGCTGCTTGGTATTAACGTGAACTATTTTCATAGCAGTTTGTGTGAATCCAGTTATTTTGCATCTTTTGTACCGAATCAGTGAAATGCAGTCACTGACTTTGAGCAGTCATATTGACTGTAAACTGTGGATAAACATGCTGTAAGCTTCTCAAACTGGGACATCTGAGTAATTGCAGCCTAATTTTTATTGAGTTATTTAAAGTTATTAACATTTAGAGCCCTTAATATTGTGTTAACGTTAGCACTATGAAATATATGTTTCATCAGAAATGGTTTGATAAACGTGCATACACAAATAATATTAGTAAGTGCAACTCGCAGGTAGTTTTAAATGCGTAAACTGACAGGATACCACTGATACCACATACTTGAAGTATATTTACTTATTTACAGTATTGTGACTATACAGAGATTTTTGGACATTCGCCACTGTCCAAAAATCTCCATCCAGTCATTCACCCCCATTGCACTATTTATTAAAATATTACAGTATTGTACCGTACTAAGTTGTTTGGAATGTCGCCGTCTGTCATAAATCATATTTCCTAGAAATAAAATNTATTACAGTATTGTACCGTACTAAGTTGTTTGGAATGTCGCCGTCTGTCATAAATCATATTTCCTAGAAATAAAATTTATTGAATGTTTTAAGTTTTATTTTGGCCTATTGCAAGACGAGCAAACTCTTGTAAAAATTATAAATTTCTGTATTTTCTGGCCATATAAAGCTCTTTTGTTTTTTCAGCAGACATATCTGTAAAATGTTCCTGTAATTTTCAACAGTGGCAATAGAAGAAGCGGTAAACAGCAGCTGTGTTTTCCTAACAGCGTGTACTTCGTAAATGTTGCACTTTCTTTATTATCTACTGAAATATTCCTGTCGCAGTCNTATTACAGTATTGTACCGTACTAAGTTGTTTGGAATGTCGCCGTCTGTCATAAATCATATTTCCTAGAAATAAAATGTATTGAATGTTTTAAGTTTTATTTTGGCCTATTGCAAGACGAGCAAACTCTTGTAAAAATTATAAATTTCTGTATTTTCTGGCCATATAAAGCTCTTTTGTTTTTTCAGCAGACATATCTGTAAAATGTTCCTGTAATTTTCAACAGTGGCAAAAGAAGAAGCTGTAAACAGCAGCCGTGTTTTCCTAACAGCGTGTACTTCGTAAATGTTGCACTTTCTTTATTATCTACTGAAATATTCCTGTCGCAGTCTNGTGTTTTCCTAACAGCGTGTACTTCGTAAATGTTGCACTTTCTTTATTATCTACTGAAATATTCCTGTCGCAGTCTGCTAACGCAGATTCACATTTACGACTCAGGCTGTGTTCCTATTCGTGTCAGCATTCGGTTGAACTGCTCGTTGGCTTTAAGAAATTCCGCTCCCCGAAGTACATTTGTGTAGTTATATGGCGTTTCCGTAGTCAGGGTGCTAAAAGTTCCTCGCTGCTATGCGTTTCCGTATACGGTCGTATATTTTGACTGTAAACTTAAAACGCGCAATATTGTCAAATGCCGAAAATAATTTCGGTAAAATATATTTTTATAACACTAGACATAAATGAAATTATAGATATCACAAGGAATCACAACGAAATTACTTTGTGTAACTTTTTTTTTTATTGTTTCCTACTACTTAAATTTTAGCACGGCTTTGATGCTCGAAAAAGATCTTACCTTTTACCTGTGGAACTGTTGAGACACTTACAGAATTCTTTTATTTCCGAAGGGCCGCCTAAGCATTAGTTCTGAATGGTCCTTAGCCTACAGGCTGAATTTTCCCACTAAGACTCCGGGCATGACTATCGAGTGCATGTAAGATGCCCGTGTTAAAATACATATAATGATACTTCCAATCAGTGTACGAAGCAAGTTGCTTCGTATTCTCTTGTGATAGATCCGTTCTCCAAGTCTTATTTTCTTTAATCAGAGATTTTTATATGAACATGTACGCCCTTGTGTTTTAATGAAAATGTCGTGACGCAAACTTTCGTCACGAAATCCGTTACCGATCGTGTTTTATATAACGAACAGATTTCGTGCCTGGTACTTACGCAGGTCACGTAAAAAAGAGAAGGACGAAGAGAACGCCGTAGCGGGATTGCCATTTGTGTGTATGCGCGGGCTTGTGTGTTGGGAAGACTCGAAAGCGGATCAAGCAAGGGTCTGTCGCCGGCGAAGGATTTAGACGCCGGGCGCCGCCATAATCTTTAGGGGCGGTGTTTTCGGCAGGCCACGCACGCGCGCAGTTGCGGTCTCGGAGGTTTTGGGTTTCACCAGCCCGTCGTCGGAAAAGTGGTGTGGTGTGGTGTGGTGTGGTGTGGAGAGCGCCTGCTCCAGCACTGCCCCAGAAGTTTCCAACAACTCCACAGCCCAGGGAAGTGGATACCGGGGTTGTCGGCAGCGATGATTGTCCTGAGTGTGCGTACGTTCCGACTCCCCTCCTCCACGCGAAACTTCCCCGACGAAGGAGATACAGACCAGATATTTTCTTTTTAGGGACGAGACGATTCAGCAGCACTTTTATCCCTCGCACCCAACCTCTCTTCCCTCTCCACCTGGACCTCCAAGCAGCCTCCTCCAGTGGAAGAAACTTGTCCGTAACGAGACTCGAGATGGACGTGCTGTCAGAGAGTGTTGGGAGTTGCAGGGGCTTTGTTTTTTNCTATTCCCGACGACCAACCTCTTCATATAACGCGCAGGTAAAGGCAAGGGAGCGTCGCCAGCTTCCGCGTCGGCGATAGGGTTACATTTTATCACCGGATCTCCAGAGGAGGAGGGTAGGAGCAGGGGCAGTAGTGGAGTGTTGCACGTGACGCGCAAGCGGAAGCTTTGCCCTCGGGAGACGCGAGGGAGGTGNCACCGGCTAGTCGTGTAAGGCGCCAAAATAAAGCAGTAGTGTGTGAGCTTCCAGTACAGGCCCCCATTTCCGCTCACTTATACAACACTGGTGAAACAAATGTATCGTATATAAGTATATTCGCATATATAGTGTATATTTAGGAAGGCTGCAACCACCCTTGAAAGTGTAGCTGAAGCTGGCGTTTATTGCTAGTAACACAGTCAGAATGAAAGACAAATATCTTGAGTTTCTGGATAATGCATAATTGAACGACGATGTGCAAACTACAAAAAAAAATTTAAGTGCTGATATCAACCCCCTTCCATAAAAATGGATAGGTTGGAATCCTATTTGTCCATTTAAAAATGTAACTGTCTGATATTTTTTGTTTCTTCCTGCAGCTTAGTAAGTAACCGTACATCATATATTTAAAAAAAACCGTATTGTGTTTTTAGGCTAAACGCTTCCGTTTTCGATAAATTAATGTATTATGCTCTAACACTACAAATGTTGCAATCCATTATCCATTAATTTCTCGGAAACGATAGCATGTATGTTTAAAACTGAAGGTGGACTTTTTTTTAACACATATGAGCGATTATTAATCCGCAGGGAAATATGTAGTGCACCCAAAAATACCACATAGTTACAATTTTAAACGCACATGTGAAGTTACAGTCACAGTTTTTATGGAAGGGGGTTTATATATGCAACAATTTTTTATTATTTGCACTTTGTCGTTTAATAATGCATTATCCAAAAACTCAGAGATTTATCTTTCACTCTGGCTGTGTTACGAACAATAATAGTCTGCTTCGGCTATACTTTCAAGGTGGGTTACACCCTTCCAGAATAGACTTAGGCTATAGGTCGTATATATTTTCGACATATTTTTTTGATGAGGAATCACGTGCCAAAGTTTATATCAACCCCACACACACACACACACACACACACATATATATATATATAACACATACACACTCATGAGCACTTTAATTAGAGCTACCTGCCTATGTGTAGTACATTTCNCACACACACACACACACACACACACACACACACACACACATATATATATATATATATAACACATACACACTCATGAGCACTTTAATTAGAGCTACCTGCCTATGTGTAGTACATTTCGCTCTGATGGCGGTGATGCGGCGTGGCATGGACTCCACAATGCACCGGAAGCGGTCGGGAACTAACCCATGATCGCTGCACAGCTACCCGCAATGCACGGATATCAGTTGGAGCAGGATCCACTGTGCGTACATCCCTCTCGAGAGCACACTGACTTTAGGTCGGGTGACCTCAGGAGCCTGGCAAGCAAGCAGAAATCTGTGAATTTTTCATCCAACCACTCGGTCACAATTCGGGAGCGATGGGCTGGTGCATTGTTTTTCTGTAGGTACAGGTCTCCTGCAGGTTGCTGTAGGTTCATAAATGGGTGCACATGATCTGCTAGCAGGTCTCTGCATCGTTCGTCGGTGAGGGACGATGGCACATGTACCAGGGGACCTTTTTCATTTCACGTAAACAGTCCCCATACGAGGATACCACCATCACCGCCCTGAATTGTTCACTGCTGACGCGAGGGTTCCATCGCTTCGTGTGCTTGGCGACGCACTCGTACCCTGCCATCGGCGTGTACCAGCGTGTGCCTCGACTCATCCGCCCAGGGGACTTTTTTCCTTTGCATCAAGGGTCCAATGGCGGTGTTCCGCACCCACGTTAATCGCTGAGCCTTGAAGAGTGAAGAGATTGGAATGGCTCTTAACTTTGAGGTCTCGATACCCAATGATGGTGAAGTAAGGTGAGTATGGAGCAGCGCCGGAATGAAGGGGCGGGATAAACGGGATATCCCTGAGAAAACCTGCCGACCAGCGGCATCGTCTGGCACTATTCCCACATGCGAATTTCTGGGAGTGGCCCGAACGGGAATTGAACCTGGTTTGCCTTGGTGGGAGGCGAGCAGGCTAACCGCTCAGCCACCGCGGCCCCCGCAGAGTCTTGTGACGTGCGGTGAGCAGAGGTACCCCATAACGAGGAGATAGATGCCCCTTGATGTGTGAGGAACGGTGGTGGATGGTAGGTCAAACGCGCCACCTCCCTACTCCGGGCACCAAGGACAACCACTAAAAGGTAAAAAGTGATAGGAATGACAATTCACGTAAGTGGTGAAACACATTTTATTAAGACGAAAAAAATCAAAATTGTGTTACAGCCGAAAGCAATAGGTCAAAATAAAGTACTGAGGAACATCAATAACAGCAAAGGAAAATTTGTACCCTTATATCGTTCAGAAAAGGTACAGTTTTGTAGGCCAACCTACACTGTAAATATATATATTTTTTTTTTTACCAAGAAAAAATTTTGGAAGCCCCAGTTGCCAAGAAAATGCTTTGTAGAACTACAAGCAGTTTTCTTGTAAAATCTGCAAAACATATATTTGTGGGCTTGTATCAGAACTTACATTATTGAGAATTGGACATAAAGTCATTATTTTTTCTTGTAGAAAAAAAATGTAATGAATTAATATTGGAGAATAGGAAAACAATTATTTCGAAACATAATTCACAGAAAAAATACGCGTTGCATCTTGGGGCCTAGAACCAACATTCCTCACGTCATTATACCACAGTCTTAACCACAAGACCAAATTGACTTAACGAGATTTACAATTATTTTTGTACAAATATTACCGTAAATACCTAGTAAGTATCGGTGAAGTTATTCGGTTAATAAAAACGCATTTATTTCATTTTAGGAGTTATGTGTAGATATGAAACGTTGACATTTAATATGTGTTATTTAATGGTGTTAATAGCGCCACGTGTTTTTAACTTTGTCGTCGTTTCATTATGATTGTTTGAGTGGTATGAAGTGTTTTACACTATTCAAACTTGTAATACATTTATTTTTGCACGCAAGTACAACATCGCCCCTAGTTTTTGCACAAAGAGCTATACATGGTTTTACGTTGTTGAGTGTCCGCCAGTTTGCTTGAACTCGTGGATACAGGTCAGTATAGTACTAACATTTCCTGAGGTCTCTTACAAACACGGTTCTTTAAGTTAAACAAACTCGTAATTTTACAAGAGAAATTTCTTTACTGTTACAAACATTTGTAAAATTACAAACGATGTCTTAGTAAAAATTACAAAAAATTTTGTCAAAGTTGTCTGGCACAAAAAAAGTTTGTGAGCCTGGTTAATCTTCTTTTATTCGTGATATGTGTATCAGGATGGTGGATAAATGTTACGAAAAAAGGTGGGAAAAGGAGGTGCGAAATTTAGTGACTACGCTGCATTTATTTGAAATGGGGATGGAAACAAGTCAGGAAAATCACCGCGCAGTGAAGGCAGTCGGGATTCAAAATGTGACCTCCCAAATGCCATTCACTTGCACTAATGCCTAATAAAGCCCCCTCGATATACTGGTGAGATGGCGATGGCTTTATGCCTGCTGACTGCCTAGAAACATCTTAATTTCAGTACGACGTCTCTGTGGTCGATTTCCATTTATTTTGTTAATTATTAAATTTATTTCATTGTTTTATTACCCAGACCATTATTTTATGGCATTTTATTGACTAAGGGATGGCTTACACCATAAACATTTTTATTACGTAAAGTGCACACGCCAATGTCGTGCCTGCATTCGAATTAAGGCTCAGCGCATTTTGAAGCAATTGTTGACTTGCCTGATAGGCAGTCCTGGCTTTGAAGTGGTTGCGGAATCCTCATAACGGGAAAGTAAGTGCCGCTCATGTTTATTTTCACGGATTGGCTTAACTGAAGCGTTCAGTTCACAGTAAGAATTGAAAAATACTTCGATGTGGGGATCCGAATTTACCAAATTTTTTTACGGGTTTGGGAACTCCGTCACTTTTTTTTCTATTGCTGTGTTCAGATGTTTTCTTCGCGAGGCTCAACTCATCATTTATCTCAATTGAAATTATCAGCGTTTATTTTTGCTGTAAGCGAGTCGACAAAAAAATCTCGTGTTGATAATCGCTTAACAATGAACACGTCTGTCGAAAACATTTCATAGGCCCCCGACCATGTCCAAATGTAACCAAACTGCCATGAGTGCAATCCCCGAGGCACTCCTTTCTAGTTCATAATAAACATATGTTACCGATAAGTCGTGGTATTGGTGTGTTTTTGTTTTCCCCCGAGATATTAAGGGCGTTGTCTACCAAGCATGCAGCCACGGAGTTTCAATGATAAATAAATATTTCAGAAATATCTTCTCGATGCATTAATTTTAAAAATAGCTGTTTTAAACAAAAACAATATTCATCGCAAAATTCTCTGAAATTACTGCCGCGTTAAAAATGTGTGTGTATGTATGTACGTATGTATGTGTGTATATATATATATATATATATACNGTGTGTATATATATATACACACACACATACAGTACATACATTGTAAAACGTAAATGTTATGTTAAATTTTTGAGAAAAAATTAAACTAGACATGAGAATCGACAAAATTTCTTAACCTATTCCTTAAGAAATGTCACCCAGAATACTTNACACACACACATACAGTACATACATTGTAAAACGTAAATGTTATGTTAAATTTTTGAGAAAAAATTTAACTAGACATGAGAATCGACAAAATTTCTTAACCTATTCCTTAAGAAATGTCACCCAGAATACTTTTTTTTTTTTAAACGGGTGTCTTTATAATTGATATATTGAAAATATATTTATTTAACATTTATTCCCCATTTTANTTTTTTTTTTTTAAACGGGTGTCTTTATAATTGATATATTGAAAATATATTTATTTAACATTTATTCCCCATTTTAACTCTGTGGCTACTGGCTTGGTATAGGCACCCCCCGTAATATTGGCACTGCATCTTGAACTCTTCTGCCCCCCCCCCTCATGTTTCATGTTATGAAATCTCCTTTTAAACGTGGATATTAGCATTGTCCGTGCCAGTGTTAATTTTTACATTTGGCGGAAGTATTCGTGATCGACGTGAAAAAAGAAGAAATTAACAAGGGTTTTTCAAAAGCGTTCAGTTAATCATTGATGATTTGTAATACACTGTTGTCTCCAAAGTGATGTAGATACTCTGTTCATTTAACGTGTTCCGCTCGTATCGCTTTTCTTCTACGCTGAACGTGCTTCCGCACATAAAAAAATTAGTCATTTGTGTTTGTTTCTTAATGAATCTCCCGTTTATTGTGCCGGTAAACTATTTATTAAGGTGTGGTTTGCGTACTAAACTAACCCTTAATTTACACCTCAAAAGTCTCACGTCCATGTATGAAAGGGTTCAAATCCAGGACGAAACGCTCTGTAAGCTGGCATTACAACCTACCTATGGCACGGAGGTGGGCTGTTGTCCATAATTGTCATACCTAGGTTAATATGTAATTTTGCGTCTACTCCTACCCGGTAGTTTCCTGTTGGTTCATGGCAGTATCCGTTGTGTCGTGGACGAATAATCACTTAGTTTAATTATTTAGCGCTACTCATCACACGATTCGATCTTCGAAGGCGAGTTCATGCCTTCTTGCGTGTTGACAGGGTATTGGTAAGGAAGGAGGCTGGGCTTTATGCGTTCTCTGTCGTCGGCAGTAGAGGTAGCACTCTGGCTGCCTGTGGCCCCAGGAAAACCCCCGCTACTCACTGGGCAGGAGCCCGAGTGGCTCGTCGCGCCTTCTGGGGCCAGACGAGGTTCACATTTCTATTCGTATTTGCAGGATCTGCATAATACGGCTGCTAGACCAGCAGATACCTGTGTTGGATTTGTTATTAAAATCAGATGAAACTGTAGAAGCTTTTGTTACAGTGGAGTAACCACGGAGGTATCATTTACATGAACGTTGCATCAATCGTTTGTTTATAGCCGCATTCTTCTTTTCAGAAGGAGTTCTGTTGTGCTATTATCATTAACGTGTTTCTCATTTTAAATGTTTTTTAAAGTACCCCGGTGCAGGTACTGGATTACGCGGTTGTAAAGCAATTTTTCAGGCCACTAACGACATAAGAAATGCTATGTCTTAAGGAAAAGATGAGGGTAGAAATGCCATGCATATACTGTATTAAAACGCCCAAATATGAAATTCGTCTGGGAGAAGTGTGCAAAATTTGCTCTCGTATGAGGAAATATTGACCATAATGGAAGGTGTCAAAATTCAAAAATATGAACAGATATTAGAAGTTTATTTCCTCTTTTCAGGTACAGCTTCAAATTTTTCCTTAAAAGTTTGTCTCCTTTCGCTAATCCGGGAAACTAGTGGGTAAAGACATTTTCTCTAAGCGTCCCGGATTTTCGCATGTGGGAATCGTGCCGGACGATGCCGTTGGTCGGCGGGTTTTCTCGGGGATCTCCCGTTTACCCCCGCCTTTTCATTCCGGCGCTGCTCCATACTCACCTCACTGCACCCTCATCGGCTTTCAAGACCTCGATGTTAAGAGCCGCCCAAATGTCTTCACTCACTCACTTTAGGCATCGTTTCCCCTAAAGGAGTTTACCGTAAAGTCTTTGCCCTTAACATTTAGGGCAAAGTGTGTGTACCGTAGATTCCTAAAACGACAGAAGGTAGCAAACTTAGGGGTTGTCCACATATTGATGTAGGATCGCATTATAATGTTGCTTGCAGCTTGCATGCTTGAGAAAAGTGGTATTTCCCGGGATACACTATAATGAGCTACGAGCACTGCTGTGGATTGTCAACAACAATAAAAATACAAAAAAAAAATGTCCTTTGAATTTTTTCTTTGTAAGTAAATGTTTTAGGAATACGGTATATTTTTCACAGTAAACGTAAAATATATCTATCTAAATTACTATTTCGTGATTTTTCTNTGTTTTAGGAATACGGTATATTTTTCACAGTAAACGTAAAATATATCTATCTAAATTACTATTTCGTGATTTTTCTATAATATTAAAAACATGTACATGTTTAAAATGATATAAACCGCCACATTTACAATTTATTTACGCATTTCTCTTAAATTTCTTTGAGTTTGTCACGCATAAAAATGTTAAATTGCAGTGTAATTAATTGCACGGCATGAAATTCACACAGACGTGTTGGTCGCGATATTACAACGACTCTCTCCCATCGCCCTCGGCCAGTGGGCACGCCATCAAGCGATATTACAACGACTCTCTCCCATCGCCCTCGGCCAGTGGGCACGCCATCAAGCGATATTACAACGACTCTCTCCCATCGCCCTCGGCCAGTGGGCACGCCATCAAGCGATATTACAACGACTCTCTCCCATCGCCCTCGGCCAGTGGGCACGCCATCAAGCGATATTACAACGACTCTCTCCCATCGCCCTCGGCCAGTGGGCACGCCATCAAGCGATATTACAACGACTCTCTCCCATCGCCCTCGGCCAGTGGGCACGCCATCAAGCGATATTACAACGACTCTCTCCCATCGCCCTCGGCCAGTGGGCACGCCATCAAGCGATATTACAACGACTCTCTCCCATCGCCCTCGGCCAGTGGGCACGCCATCAAGCGATATTACAACGACTCTCTCCCATCGCCCTCGGCCAGTGGGCACGCCATCAAGCGATATTACAACGACTCTCTCCCATCGCCCTCGGCCAGTGGGCACGCCATCAAGCGATATTACAACGACTCTCTCCCATCGCCCTCGGCCAGTGGGCACGCCATCAAGCGATATTACAACGACTCTCTCCCATCGCCCTCGGCCAGTGGGCACGCCATCAAGCGATATTACAACGACTCTCTCCCATCGCCCTCGGCCAGTGGGCACGCCATCAAGCGATATTACAACGACTCTCTCCCATCGCCCTCGGCCAGTGGGCACGCCATCAAGCGATATTACAACGACTCTCTCCCATCGCCCTCGGCCAGTGGGCACGCCATCAAGCGATATTACAACGACTCTCTCCCATCGCCCTCGGCCAGTGGGCACGCCATCAAGCGATATTACAACGACTCTCTCCCATCGCCCTCGGCCAGTGGGCACGCCATCAAGCGATATTACAACGACTCTCTCCCATCGCCCTCGGCCAGTGGGCACGCCATCAAGCGATATTACAACGACTCTCTCCCATCGCCCTCGGCCAGTGGGCACGCCATCAAGCGATATTACAACGACTCTCTCCCATCGCCCTCGGCCAGTGGGCACGCCATCAAGCGATATTACAACGACTCTCTCCCATCGCCCTCGGCCAGTGGGCACGCCATCAAGCGATATTACAACGACTCTCTCCCATCGCCCTCGGCCAGTGGGCACGCCATCAAGCGATATTACAACGACTCTCTCCCATCGCCCTCGGCCAGTGGGCACGCCATCAAGCGATATTACAACGACTCTCTCCCATCGCCCTCGGCCAGTGGGCACGCCATCAAGCGATATTACAACGACTCTCTCCCATCGCCCTCGGCCAGTGGGCACGCCATCAAGCGATATTACAACGACTCTCTCCCATCGCCCTCGGCCAGTGGGCACGCCATCAAGCGATATTACAACGACTCTCTCCCATCGCCCTCGGCCAGTGGGCACGCCATCAAGCGATATTACAACGACTCTCTCCCATCGCCCTCGGCCAGTGGGCACGCCATCAAGCGATATTACAACGACTCTCTCCCATCGCCCTCGGCCAGTGGGCACGCCATCAAGCGATATTACAACGACTCTCTCCCATCGCCCTCGGCCAGTGGGCACGCCATCAAGCGATATTACAACGACTCTCTCCCATCGCCCTCGGCCAGTGGGCACGCCATCAAGCGATATTACAACGACTCTCTCCCATCGCCCTCGGCCAGTGGGCACGCCATCAAGCGATATTACAACGACTCTCTCCCATCGCCCTCGGCCAGTGGGCACGCCATCAAGCGATATTACAACGACTCTCTCCCATCGCCCTCGGCCAGTGGGCACGCCATCAAGCGATATTACAACGACTCTCTCCCATCGCCCTCGGCCAGTGGGCACGCCATCAAGCGATATTACAACGACTCTCTCCCATCGCCCTCGGCCAGTGGGCACGCCATCAAGCGATATTACAACGACTCTCTCCCATCGCCCTCGGCCAGTGGGCACGCCATCAAGCGATATTACAACGACTCTCTCCCATCGCCCTCGGCCAGTGGGCACGCCATCAAGCGATATTACAACGACTCTCTCCCATCGCCCTCGGCCAGTGGGCACGCCATCAAGCGATATTACAACGACTCTCTCNCCATCCCCTCACTTCCAACACACACGCCTTTTGCCTTCTACCTGCACCGTTATTTCCTCTTCTCCCCGCTGTTCTGTAACCGGAGTGATCTCGCGGCCTGGATGCGGGGAAGTTGCAACTGGTCCAGGAGTTTGGAGGGGGGCAGGGGGCTCGGGAAACGTACAGGTGCTCTCGATGGTTGCAGATATTTATTCGCGTTACTTCCGAAGCGTTGGGCGGGGCCTGTGCGCGAGTTGCAGGGGCCAGGCTGGAGCCATGGTAACCAGTCGCTGGAGAACAGACATGGGGTAGTAGGTGTGTGTGTGTGTGTGCGTGTGTTGTGGGTGTCCTACTTCTTTACTCTGTGTGCACGGATACCCACTGCCGTGCATAAGGGGGTGGGATGGGGACTACTCCTTCGCCGTCTCGTTTCGTAACGTATTTTTAAGTATAGTTTTTAAGCACAACTTCAAATAATTGGCGCGCCGCTGCTTTCGTTTTGTCTGCATTTCTGCGATTATTTGAGGAACTTGTTACTTATTTCAAGCTTCAACCTTTTCGATTGCTTTTTTTTTTATTAAAGAGATCTTCTCCCCTCTTTTATCTCAGAAAAGCCCATTGCATTCATTTGTGTGTAAATGAATTGTACTTAAATAATACGCGTGTTCAAGTTCTGTGATTCTGCATTCTTTGCGCATTATCTTCTTGCCTGCTTTTCAGACATTGTTTTGCAAGAAATGTGTTAAAAAAATTTCACATAGATTATAATACATAAAATTATTTATTTTATGTCAGAGGCAGATCATTGGATTAATGTAATTAGTATAGCATTTAGAAGGCACATATTGGGAAAATTACCGCCATATGCTTTAAATGGCGAATAAAACCCCTTGGAAGAGTGGAGGCAATATAAACGATACAGTGTGTTAACCTTGCGAACTTTATCTAGTTGATACGCGCAATTCAAAAATAACTGACAACTATTCCAAGTTAAGCCTGTCCCAAAAGAAAATATCAATAAAATAATAAACGAATAAGGAATTTACTTCTAGATTCTAGATTTTTAATTGCGGGTTTTTATGCGTCTCTCATTCGATGACCTCGTTAACTCGTGTTTGCAGACCCCAGTCTGGCGGGATGTGTTTGATTCTCTGCTCGTGCTCATAAAACGTATGTCGCTATGTTGGTTCGCGTGTGTACCACGCAAGTCTTCTTAGAAGTCTTTCAACTATCAGTCTGTGGTCGATTACGGGCAGTAACCAGGGTATTGCATTTTTGACGCTACAATCATAAACGATCTGAAACGTAAAATTACCAGAAAATGTTGCGTACACAAGCGTGGAAATGTGGAATACTTGTCACTGACTGTGTACTATAAATCTGGTTTCGTGAAAAATGAGCATAAAACTAAGTTACAGAAAACAACAAAAGGTGCGGATTGCCTTATTGGCGCAGTTTTTCATAAGTAATTTTTACAATGTGCGCACGTTCATAGAAGTGACAAGCTTTCTCTGTCAAAGTTTTTATTTTCGTTTTTACGGAGTATTTTTTAACCATTCTAACATGGAATAATTTACAAGTTACTTTTAGTTGTCTATAAATTTGTCTTATAATTTTAACAGTGACTTAAATACTCAAATCGAATTTGTAACACGAACAAAAACATTTTCTTTATTTATCGAAATATGTTACTGCGTCAGACCTCTTGGCCTCATTCTTCCAACGTGATGATTAGGTCACTATATATTGGCGCCCGTAATTACTACTGATTGATTTGAATTCGACAATTTTACTCACGGTACAAATTTATTGGTTTAAAACCTCCCTCCCTTGCCTTTCTTCACCAATAAATTTGCACCGTGAATACAACTCCACCCATTAAAAAATGTTTCCTAGCGAATAGAGAATTCTTTCCCTTCCGAAAAAAAATGTTCACCTCCTTGAGATATAAACCATACAATAATAAAAATATCAGAGTTTGTTTTTCTTCTGTCTTACTCTGTATAGCTAAAAATGTTTTTAATTTTTTCTAAATTCTGTTGGCGTTTATTGATGCTTGTGAAAATTTTAACCGATCACATACCGGTACCATTGCAGTATTCAGTTTAGTGTCGTATTCGACGTATAATAAATGTAAACATTTGCTCATGACGTACAGATTATTTTAGCTTTTAGTCACTTTCATGCCATAGAAATTTTATCACCATCACAAAATAGTCTCAAGTTACCCTCTTTTTTATAAAAAGAAGTTTAATTCATTTACTGCTTTTATCGTATGCATTTCAGTGATTAGACAAAAGGCACCCGCAAAACAACAAAATTTACAGTGACGCAGATGTCAAATATTGTAACTACTAATTTACATTTACAGTATATAAGAGAAAATTCCTCGTCTGTTTTGTTGTGGGAAAGTTACTTTTGAGTGCAAAATGCTATCCCAAAAACTAAATCTCAAGTGAAAATCTTTTCGCGTGATTTTAAAGCAAAATGGTGCATTAGCAAATCGCAGTTTAATTTGCTTTCTTGTTACGTGCCTCCGTGTGAATTCTCACGGAATTTTTGTTTTATTTTTTGCCGTTTCTAGTCAATGTTTCTAGTCACGAAGCTCTTTCACGCGATTATTTTTACTCTCGGCTGCGCGAAGAATACGGGAAAATTTTCTCGCTAGAAACTTTCATATTCGCCGTTATGAAGATGAACGGCTCGTTGGTTTCCCGCTCGCCTGTGTATTTGTATAGCGAAATATTTTTTTTTTTGGCCTTATCCGCTCGGTAAATTAACTTTTTAGATCCACTGGCTCACAGAGGCACCATGCGTCTTTATAAAACGACGCCTCCCTGTGGGACGATTCTCGCAAGACGATAGCGCCGAGGAGAGACTGCCGGAAACGCTGGCAGTGCGTTTTCCTTCCGTCTTTTCTTTCTTTTTTTGCATATTCTCAACTTTTTTCTTTCTTTCGCAAGTTTTTCTTGCTAACCTGGTGTTATCTTTAACTAATAAACGTAAAATATGTGTCTAGTATTTCACACTAATCACACATTAAAGAAAAACGGCACAGAGGCATCCCCCCCCC
>NQII01008620.1:0-12894 GCA_002778355.1 Clitarchus hookeri | reverse complement strand
ATTGGTTCCATACCTCTGTTATTTGCATACGCACGCCTATACCAGTGTTTTTGGCTCTTCAGTGTATTACGAAGGGTTGCTGACAATCATTACCTCCCGCCCCGCAGCAGCGGAAGTCACTGATGATGCGTATATGAACATAAAATGTCTTACAAATTAATACTCTGTACCGAGGCGAATAAAATAAATCAGCTAAAGGGAAATNCGTATATGAACATAAAATGTCTTACAAATTAATACTCTGTACCGAGGCGAATAAAATAAATCAGCTAAAGGGAAATATGTGTGCCCCATCACCTTGACACATGCTAAATGCAGTCGTACTAATCTAGCGACTGTTAATTTAAATAGCCATATAGTACTCGCAGACTTCTCAAACAGCAGAACACTTCAGCTCTCCCCAGTGTAGGTGAAACTACTGGCTGTCGATAAGGAGGTCACTGATCGAGCGTTATTTTTACTCCCAACACGATCAAAACACATTCCTTTGTCAATAGCATCTGGCAATAGCAACAGAGTAGATAAGTACACAGAAACTAAGTGTGGTGGTTGCTTTGATGTGAGCGAACCCGTTCGCCGATTGTCTTCGCAATGCTCTGTTCCAGTCGACGTGCGAGATTGGCTACCGCGTGCAGCGAGTGATTCCCTACTGGCTGTGCTGCCAGCTGGTGAACAAGTTTCCAGGCGCTGATTGGCGAACGGCGTTCCGGCATGTCATTAGTCAGTGACAGCATTTTTCTGACGTGTACATCTAGAGTTCGTTGTATACGCATCTTTATTGGTTTTCAGCGAGCCATTATTTACATTACCTACGCATCCAATCCGAATACATAAGATTTTTGTGCCATTATTATTACTGCATATATTTAACTGGTCAAGAGACGCCTTAGATTTACGTATTACAGTAAATTATCAAAAGCCCCCAGTTCGTATCTTTAGCTGAGATAATTTTCGTTAAAAAAAATAACTTAACGATACTTGCAATACACGTTTACCAATTCAAACTACTGCAACTAGGTTTATTTTAATAATAGTATTATATGCAACATACATATTTGTTGGTGCTATATAAAGAGGAGATTTACGGAATTTGTAGAATCCTTTAAAGTATTCCAATTCAACTCTCCTGCAGGCGAACTGAACAATGCATACATCCGATAAAAATAAACAATATTTTGATTTGCTTTTTGTCACCAAACCTTTGCACATGCAAGTATTTATATTTAGTAGAGAGCATTTGCAATAAGAAATAGGTATGTTAGCACCATTTCACCTCGTACAGACGAACCACTATCTAAATTAATTTTACAATCTACTATAATTTATTTGATTGCTGCATTTATTTATTTTTCATTCGTGAAGTTTCACATTTTAAAGTATTGCATATATTTATGTTGTTTTATACCAAACACACGTTAATCTTACCATTGGTTATATTTATTATTCACTTTGCAAGTGTACACAATAAGTTCCGTGGCTGTATTTTTTTTCTTGTGATAAGTTGACTGTATTTTACCTGTAATAAAGTATTAGTGTTTTTTTTTCATTGGCGCTTTCTGATTTGTATTAAATAAAATCATGAATGAATTTTTACATAAATTCATGCCAATGGCTATACTAAGAATGTATGTACATATATTTAAAGTTCTTATATCATCACAGATGACAGGTATTTGTACGTATCAAGGCACTGCGCACGAGCATCAGATAAAATGTATATTTGATGCTAAAAAGAATAATATCTTCGATGTACCTCAGATTAGTGATAATCGTTCCTCCGAACAACTTTATATAAGCATGGATAAAAATAAACAAATAACACAGAAGTTACTCGTATACTTTATTTTACAGACTTGTAAAAAATGCATACTAATAGTTACACATTGAAACTCATTCTTCATTCGACAAATCAATTATGATTTTGTCCTATTGCAGATAGGCAGGTAGGTGTTAATAAGCAGACTGTATTTCGTGTCGTGCATATGCGAGAAGGAATTCTTTAGGCAGGTATGCAAGCTCGGTATCTTTGTCGAGTGATGCAAGCGATTTAATCTTTCCATACGTCACGATAGATAATAAAATTTCCTGACCGCTAAAACAGCATCCCATCATTTTCACTAAGTCCTCTCGACGAGAGAAAGAAGTTCTGGATTATTTGTAGTAAAATCCCCAACACTATGCCACTTCTCACAATTTTGATTTTCATGAAAAAAAACTTGAAAACAATTTATTCCAAAACGTACTGAGAGGGATGGATCCATTCCACTCATTTAAACAAAATGAGTCTTACTAAAAACCTTTAAGCAACAGAGTTTAAATAGCAGAGTACAAACAAGTAATGCANCAAAATGAGTCTTACCAAAAACCTTCAAGCAACAGAGTTTAAATAGCAGAGTACAAACAAGTAATGCAGTCGCAATAAAATGCGAACATTCAACCATCCCCTGATATGAATTGGAATAAAATATAATTAACCCCCAAAATTGTGAGAAATGATTCAACAAACTGTTACTTTTCTTGTCTTTTAAGAATAGTAACAGTTTGTTAAATTATCTCAGAGATAATTTTTTAATTTTTTAAACTGCCCGTATTAAAATTACCAGTATTATAAAAATACAAACAGCCAAACAGGCTTTACATTATGTTACAATTATGTTTGTTATAAAACTTACAAGTAGTTGCATTTAATAATGGACTCCCATAGGACAAACTTAGCCAAAATATTATATAACTGCAAAATTACAGAGTATATCAAAAACTTATCTTAAAATTTTTCCTATACATGCCCTATAAAATGCCCTCATCAAACTTGGCAGGATATGCCTTCTGACAAGTTATAATGTTATCGTGAGGTCCCTAACCATTCTCTCTCTCAAGACGAAAGATAACCCCTTTTATAGTCGGGTGATTCGTTTACCAGGGTGTTGAGGAACATCCCATGTCGTTTCGTTGTGGTACGAGTCCAGTAACATTCAAATCTTGATGACGTCGAAGGTAGGGTCGGATGGTTGCCAAACGCCATCCAAACACGTTGGAACGAAGGATGGCATCGGCGGGGTGAGGGGTGGGGGCAACCTCGAGCCTCCACGCCGACAGTCAGCACTCGCCTGCCAAGCCACGCACCCTCATCGGCACCAACGTCCACGACGACTTACGTCTAACGGGTCATCAACTAGGTAAGCCTCAGCTCCCTCGTCGATATATCCCCGTGTTAGGACGTACAAATTCCTGTTCTGATATTAATGCTGGATGCACGGTGTTCCAGCGCCGTCACAGTAAATAAAAATAAGTAAAACACAAGAATGGATTGGCGTACATATTTCCCCGAAGCTTTCTGCTTTTTACCCACGGACATATGAAAAAAGCGTGTATTTTTTTTCCACTGCACTTTAAAAATGGCTGAATATTCATTCTCCTCCTAATTTGTATCGGGGCAGACACATTGGTTTCTGTCGTGCTACTTTTTGTTAGCCTCTATTTCTGACGGGTTCTTTCCTTTTTATTCTTTATATTGAATGGTCTAGCTGAGTTGTGTTTGTCAAAACGCAGTGGGTTTACCTTATGCTCGTTGGCCTGTCCCAGTAATTTAATTATTCTATAAACTTAAGACAGGACTACTCTGTTCGGTTCGTATTTTATAAAGTTGGAACACCATGAGCGTTAAACTTTTCAGCCCGCAGCACTGCAATCGGTTGTACAACGTGATTGCGCACTTTAAAGCTAAATGTAACATTAATACTTTTAAATTGATAAACCAAAAATTCTTAAAATAAACTTTATTTTTACATTATTTTAATTAGGGACCGATTCCTTTTAACATTAGAATAAGAGTGTAATAAAGGCATAAAATTCTTACTAATAACTAGAATTTTCGAACGGAAGTATTCACTTAATAAACATTTCAGTGGCTCACTTTATGAAATATGTTGGTATTGTGATACAGATCCGTTTATTATAATATTTGTAGTCGCCGAAACTGATATAGTGCAGGCTTGGTAACTTTTCAGCTTCAAAATTGACCAAACTCAAATTAACATAATACGTCATCAATCGAGTAGCCAAATTAGGCTCAGGTGACCAATTCGTTAACTGAATTATCCAGTAGGAACACAGTGTAAAAATCATGGCCAAAACATGGCATTTCTGGAATTGTTCATGATAATATTTTTCACACAATCGAAATCAGTCATGAAACCTTATCCGTAGATATTTTACTCTCATGGTATATAGTTTATTGTATAACCGGTAATTTTTTTTAACAAATCAATTTTTTTGATTGAAAGTCTGTACGAAGGTTTAATGCAGGCCCCTTGAGTAGTTTTGTATGTATCTGATGCGTATATTTTGAGGTAAAGAGCTTTAAAAAAAAGCTGTTCTTGACAATTTTGGAGTACTCTGAAATGGTGTTTCTAATATGCGTGACGTCTTGAGAGTACTATCAGCCCTCGTCTGAAACTTGTATTCTTTCATGGAGCTGGACGCACGTTTAATAGTAAGTATTTCAAACACTTTGCAACGCGGTTCAAGCTCAAGGTAAAGCAAAGTTTCGCCCAGAGTNGGATTTCATTGCGTAAATTGGATAAATTGACCAGAAAGTTAACTGTTTTGTGTGTGCGCTGAGAGCGGACTCGCTGTCCCGTGGTTAGTGCCTCGCTGTCGAGGGGCGCGGGAGATATCGGAAGGGCGTTCGCGTGGCGGAGGGAGGTTCGGGTCGTTTCCAATTTGAGGTAATCAATTTCCAGCCGTAAAACACGTAACGCGATAATGGATGGCTCGCGTGCCTTGTTTATGGAGCTTATTAATATGCGCTCTCGGCCCGTTTGCTGTTTGTTCTGGCGCTGTGCCACCCTCACTCACCCCTCCCTCCCTCCTCCAAGGCAGGGACGCCCGTTCGAGAACGTTCTTCGGGGGGTGGTTTAGTTACGTCGTGGTTAAGTTCTGTCCGTCCCGTGTGAGATTAAGTTATGGTCAGCGCCAAAAATTTCCTCCGTGTTTGTTACGTGTTCTGATTATGCGTATGTGTGCGCGCGCGAGGTAGCTTCGAAACATGTTAATGAATCAGTGATTGTGAGAACAAAAAACGCTAAGGGGGTAAAAATTAAGTATTATATTGCGACGCAGAAAGGAACCAACTATATCTGCTCTGCTGTTATTTGACAGTGTACCATTAATAAGAGTGCCACTTCTGACTATATCGTATCCTCAGATAGCATGAAGACGCTGCACCCCAATTTCAATTAATTAGTTGTATACATACTCTGAGCGACCTTTTTCTCTTTTACGCGCACATCGACTTTTAAAAAAAGAAACACTAGCGCACTTTACACCGAAAGGCTAAAAATGACTGGACCTTCAGATTTATAGTTGGCTACAAATCACTTGATATTTGTTTGGTGCTTACAAATTGAGTCTCGCCAAGTGATAAGCGCGAACCACCAACTAAATAAGTGAACTGATGAGAGCTGTTTTTATTCGCAGTTTATCAATTAACACTTCTTAAACAACTAATAAAATTAAATATTCAGAAAGGTTAAAAAAACAAACACTCTCTTTGCAACTTACTTTAAGTTACGATGTTTAAAACTTATTACACAGCACTTAACAATGCTATTTTCAGAATTAAGCTGGGGAAGGGTGGTGAGTAATCTCTACCCGCCTTTACCCTCTCCTTCATATGCCCCTCCTCATTAAAATAGTGCGACGAGGAAGATAACTCACTGACCGGCTCTGTGCTAGCGTACAGCATCTACATTAGGAAGTTTTGAGAGGAATTGTAGTACTAAATTCATCAACTGATATTACTCTACATGATGCACGTGATTCTTCACGAAAACACCAAGTAAGGTTGTGTTGGTCATGCGGTAGTCTACCTGTTTCGTTTTCGGGAAAGTGCGAGTTCGTTCCCGACCATTTGGCATAGTGGTGGTTTTATTACACGTGATTATACGTGTTAATTTGGAATGCCGGTGCATTTTCTCTTCACGTGTTTTCTCATTTTCCTGCCCGAGCGCTGGAACTGTAATTGGCGTCGAGCTATTCGCCGACACTTAAAGCATTCTATTAAAATATAAATAAGTAACGTCCAGGCACTGTTTATGTCGATAGCATGACATAAGTAAATTTCACGAATTCATGTGGCAGTAGCTTAGATTTTCAGTCGCTTCCGTACTTGCACCACTACTGTTAACTCATTGACATCTAGCAAGGGAGGCTTCTTTTTTTTTTATTCAACTTTGTTGCACGTGATATGGTCACGGCATTTCCTTCTGTTTATTACTGTTTAAAGATTCATTTGGGGCATCTCCAAAAACAGTGGCCCAGTTACGAAATTAGCACACGGGTGTACGTTCTTATAGTCTAACATGCCATCGGAAGACTCTGCGAATCCCACGGACCTCTAGGCATGATATTTAACCCGCACATTATCTCATTAACTGCGCCGGTGGCGTGGGCACGACTTTCAGAGCTGTTTATTTTACGGCGTCCTTGAAACTCCTCCACCGTCTCGTTTTAGCTTGGATTAGTCAGTTTTGCTTTGGGGAGTGTCCTTGACCCCAATCGCGGCTGTGAATACACGTTGAAATTCTCTCCTCCCACCAACCATGTTTGTGCTTATAGAGCTCAGCCCATAGTTGTTCTGAAGTGCACTCGTGAGAACACTGCCATGCCGGGTACAACAAACAACAGTTTGGTATGATGTTACGGAGTCATCGAATCTGAAATACACACCGTAGTTGACATTCATTCGTTTTGTAACTGTGTAGAAGAAACTTAAACAAGTTTATAGGCTTTCACTGGCATTTTAAATAAACCTAGAAAAAACAAAACAAAGAAGTAGATGGATAATGGGGACTAAAGCATATCGGGACCTGGGACCGGAGCGTCGCAGCTATTCGTGCTCTGTCATCGCGATCCCCCGGCGGCCATATTGCCAGCCATATTTGATCAATGCAATGTGACCTTGATCTTTGACCCCAGTGACCTATGACATTGAAAACCCAAACAACCTAAAAATAAGAAACATTAATATAAATATACAAAAAAATTGTTAAAGATTATTTAAACGTTATTACATAAAAACTTTATTTAAAAAATGTATTAAAAAAACCTAAATTTCCTGAGGTCCCCCACACCCGCCTCCACCCATACTCGTTCCGCCATCTTGGTCGGTGCAGTCCGTCATCTTGGTTGGTGAAGTTTGCCATCTTAGACGGTGCAGTCTGCCATCATGGTTCCAACCACTATCTTGGTATGTGCAGCCATCCGCCATCTTGGTAATTGCAGTCCGCCATCTTGGCTGGTGCAGTTCTCCATCTTTGTAGGCCTCACAGTCACAGTCCACCATCTTGGTTTTTCGTTTGTAAATTGTTTATACATTACTGGAGTTGGTCTCTCACCTTCGTTCTACTGCAATATTGGATGTTATATGTTTTCATCACCTAGGTGACACTAGTGTGTTAATTTACCCACCAGGCGAGTTGTCGATTTAGCCACCTGGCAGCAGCCATATTTGTTTACGTTTATAAAGTATAGGTTGCGCTGTCAGCGCTCTTCATATTGCATTCTATTTTCAACTCCTATATTGCGCTATTTTTTCGATTTCGTCACCAGGCGAGCTGCCGATTTAGCCGCCAAGGGGCTGACATATTTGATTGTGTTTTTTTTAATATAGGTGGTGCTGTCGGCACCCTCCATGTAAGAATCTATTTTCAACAACTAGGTGGCATTAATTTTTGGATTTCACTCTGCCAGGCGAGCTACTGGTACCCGTTCATTTGTGACGATTTATCAGCAAGCGGAGCTGACAGCACTCATATTTATAGTTATGGGAAAATCTGTAATTTATTATTCCTATTTTGGACCTCTACGAAACCATTGTCACTAACCAACCCAGACACTGCCACGATTTTTGGGCGTGATGGTCGCAGGCACAATGGTGGATAAACATCCTGAACCTGGTGGGTAAATTAATACACTAGTGCCATCTAGGTGATGAAAACATATGAAATACAATATGGCAGTCGAACAAAGGTGAGAGACAAACTCCGGTAATGTATAAACAAATTACAAACGAAAAAACCAAGATGGCGGACTTTGGCTGTGATGCCTACCAAGATGGCAGACTGTGGCTGGGATGCCTACCAAGATGGCGAACTGCACTGGCCAAGATTGCGAACTGCACTTACCAAGATGGTGGACTGCACTCACCAAGATGGCGGATGGCTGCACCTAGCAAGATAGTGGATGGCTGCACCTAGCAAGATGGTGTATGGCGGCACCTACCTAGATAGTGGACTGCACCGACTAAGATGGCGGATGACTGCACCTATTCAAGTTTATGGACTGCACCTTCCAAGTGGATGGTAGCTGTGATGCCTACCAAGATGTTGTGGCTGTGATGCCTACTAAGATGGTGAACTGCACCTACCAAGATGGCGGAATGAGTATGGGTGGTGGCGAGTGGTGGGGACCTTCGGAAGTTGAAGTTTTGTTAAGTAAAATTTTTATTTAATAATTGTTAAATAATTTTAAAATAGTTTCAATGTACATTTTTAAAATTGTTTGGATTTTTTAAAATATATTTTTGGGTTGTTCGGTTTTAAAGGTCAAGGGTCACTAATGTCAAAGGTCAAGGTCACATGGATACAATATGGCGGGCAATATGGCCACAGGGGTACCGGAATGACAGTGCACAAACAGCTCCGACGCTCCGGTCCCAGGTCCCGATGTGCCAAATTCCCCATAATCCCTCTACTAAACCACAGATACAATAAATTGTGAGGTTTTTATATAGTTATGTTAGTAAGTATGGCGAATTTCTGTTTCGTTATTTCTGGGGCATTTCTGTATATGATTGCAGATTTCCATGCTACTGGAGAAACTATTTAAAAGGAACTATCTGTGCAATTAATCGTTACAGTAGGGGCTAATTACATGTTATAATTATTTCAGTATTGTTTTTTGCTCAGATTTACCTAATTCCTTTCAGCCCAAATCAGTAAATACTAACATGTGTTCCACGGCCTTCTATATTAAAGCAGGCGAAATTCATTACCTTTACAGCTGCTTTCGTATCTCGTGANACCGTAGTTGACATTCATTCGTTTTGTAACTGTGTAGAAGAAACTTAAACAAGTTTATAGGCTTTCACTGGCATTTGAAATAAACCTAGAAAAAACAAAACAAAGAAGTAGATGGATAATGGGGACTAAAGCATATCGGGACCTGGGACCGGAGCGTCGCAGCTATTCGTGCTCTGTCATCGCGATCCCCCGGCGGCCATATTGCCAGCCATATTTGATCAATGTGACCTTGATCTTTGACCCCAGTGACCTATGACATTGAAAACCCAAACAACCTAAAAATAAGAAACATTAATATAAAGATACAAAAAATGTGTTAAATATTATTTAGACGTTATTACATAAAAACTTTATTTAAAAAATGTATTTAAAAAACCTAAATTTCCTGAGGTCCCCCACACCCGCCTCCACCCATACACGTTCCGCCATCTTGGTCGGTGCAGTCCGCCATCTTGGTTGGTGAAGTCCGCCATCTTAGACGTGCAGTCTGCCATCTTGGTTCCAACCACTATCTTGATAGATGCAGCCATCCGCCATCTTGGTAGGTGCAATCCACCATCTTGGCTGGTGCAGTCCTCCATCTTGGTAGGCCTCACAGTCACCGTCCACCATCTTGGTCTTTTGTTTGTCATTTGTTTATACATTACTGGAGTTGGTCTCTCACCTTCGTTCTACTGCAATATTGGATGTTATATGTTTTCATCACCTAGGTGGCACTAGTGTGTTAATTTACCCACCAGGCGAGTTGTCGATTTAGCCACCTGGCAGCAGCCATATTTGTTTACGTTTATAAGTTATAGGTTGCGCTGTCGGCGCCCTTCATATTGCATTCTATTTTCAACTCCTATATGGCGCTATTTTTTCGATTTCGTCACCAGGCGAGCTGCCGATTTAGCCACCAAGGGGCTGACATATTTGATTGTGTTTTTTAAAATATAGGTGGTGCTGTCGGCACCCTCCGTGTAAGATTCTATTTTCAACAACTAGGTGGCATTAATTTTTGGATTTCACTCTGCCAGGCGAGCTACCGGTACCCGTTCATTTGTGACGATTTATCCGCAAGCGGAGCTGACAGCACTCATATTTATAGTTATGGGGAAATCTGTAATTTATCATTCCTATTTTGGACCTCTACGAAACCATTGTCATTAACCAACGCAGGCACGATGGTGGATACACATCCTGAACCTGGTGGGTAAATTAATACACTAGTGCCATCTAGGGGATGAAAACATATGAAATACAATATGGCAGTCGAACAAAGGTGAGAGACAAACTCCGGTAATGTATAAACAAATAACAAACAAAAAAACCAAGATGGCGGACTGTGGCTGTGATGCCTACCAAGATGGCAGACTGTGGCTGGGATGCCTACCAAGATGGCGAACTGCACTGGTCAAGATTCCGAACTGCACTTACCAAGATGGTGGACTGCACTCACCAAGATGGCGGATGGCTGCACCTAGCAAGATAGTGGATGNTGCACTTACCAAGATGGTGGACTGCACTCACCAAGATGGCGGATGGCTGCACCTAGCAAGATAGTGGATGGCTGCAACTAGCAAGATGGTGTATGGCGGCACCTACCTAGATAGTGGACTGCACCGACTGAGATGGCGGATGACTGCACCTATCAAGTTTATGGACTGCACCTTCCAAGTGGACGGTAGCTCTGATGCCTACCAAGATGTTGTGGCTGTGATGCCTACCAAGATGGTGAACTGCACCTACCAAGATGGCGGAATGAGTATGGGTGGTGGCGGGTGGGGGAACCCCCGGAAGTTGAAGTTTTGTTAAGTAAAATTTTTATTTAATAATTGTTAAATAATTTTAAAATATTTTCAATGTACATTTTTAAAATTGTTTGGATTTTTTAAAATATATTTTTGGGTTGTTCGGTTTTAAAGGTCAAGGGTCACTAATGTCAAAGGTCAAGGTCACATGGATCCAATATGGTGGGCAATATGGCCACAGGGGTACCGGAATGACAGTACACAAACAGCTCCGACGCTCCGGTCCCAGGTCCCGATGTGCCAAATTCCCCATAATCCCTCTACTAAACCACAGATACAATAAATTGTGAGGTTTTTTATATAGTTATGTTAGTAAGTATGGCGAATTTCTGTTTAGTTATTTCTGGGGCATTTCTGTATATTATTGCAGTTTTCCATGCTATTGGAGAAACTATTTAAAAGGAACTATCTGTGCAAATAATCGTTACAGTAGGGGATAATTACATGTTATAATTATTTCAGTATTGTTTTTTGCTCATATTTACCTAATTCCTTTCAGCCCGAATCAGTAAATACGAACATGTGTTCCACGGCCTTCTATATTAAAGCAGGCGAAATTCATTACCTTTACAGCTGCTTTCGTATCTCGTGAATAAAAACGAGGGTACTCAAATGGCAGTGTAAATACACGAAGTAAGCTCATTTAAGCACAGGCTCTTGGAAAACTACTCAAGGGAATGCACGGGTCAAGTGACGTCGTTTTCATGTGCAGTTGCCGTCGAGTGCACGCCTGGGGCCCAATTAAACACGTACAATGGACATTTGCAACAGACCGGAGCAACACAGTGAGGGAAAACTGAAGGTGTAAGGAAAGACGACAGGTACAGCCTAGGACAGGCGTAACACAAAATTAATGACTGGCAGTTCTCTAAGGTGATACCGCATTTATTGAGTAGTTCCAGAGATATGATGTAATAAGCTTTATTTGTTCAGGTGACGCATTCTTTCTGAAAGAGAACTAATAATAAGTTTTTTTCTCTCTGAGAAAACGTGTTTTTGTAATCGAATCAGTAGTAACCAGCATGACAGAAAATGTTTAAAACAGTTTTTCGCCGACGGTTTACTGGCAACTGTAAGTAATGCTGGAAATATTTTATTGCAATTCAACTACTTAAATGTTTTGAACCTCAAAACATATTTCTTATAGTTGGCTTGTCGAAGCAGAATATTTTTAATTTGTGAATTCAGTGGGGGAAAAAGAGGCTTAGCAATATTTGCGAAACAGATATTTATTTTTAAAAAAAACTATTTGTAAAGAAAATTTGTTTTGTTGTGTTTGCGGTATTTTTATTATTGCTAGTTTTCGGAGGCCGTAATTATTGGTCTACTAAACGTTTTTGAATTTCACATTAAAACACATTTTTTGTCTGTTTCATAAATAAATTACGTTTTGTTTTATTGCCCATTTTGAAGTCATTTCCAGTGACGTTTATGGAAAAGCGCCTATATTAATTCCCTTTCACTTGATTCAATGGGAAAATGGCTCCTAGGTGGGGGCGTATTAAAGATCGGCAGTTAAAATATTGTGTTGATAAATGGAATGCTAATTCTGTGAATAAATACGAAGGCAGAAAAGAATAAATGTAGGGCTTAGCGTTATTTGACAGTTAGAGGTGTCATTTTAATAATGTAATAACCAAGATTATAATCAACTTTGGTAAACTGTTGAAAATATGCCTTAAAACTCCATCTCAGTGAGTATGGAGAACATACCCGTCAACGTATAGATCATGGGTGTAAGTCCCATATAGAGCACATGAGTGGCATTCATGATTGAAACTTGTTTTTTGTGTGAGTCACCTCCATTTTAGCCCTTCATATTTTAAGCGAAGATATTAACACACTCTAGAAGTAAATTAGTTAAATGCCACTCATTTAAATTGCTTAAAACTGGGATGACTAATCAGTGGAATACCAAAGACTTTTTTTTTTTTTAGAATATGCTCAGTTTTAAACACATGTATGTGGCACCATGTGGCAGCAGTCTCCACTGAATTCAAAGGATTCTAACACCTACA
>NQII01008619.1:53796-68019 GCA_002778355.1 Clitarchus hookeri | reverse complement strand
GCAGGTGGCAGCGGGGTAGCCACGGGGTCGACAGGGGTACTGCTGGCTGGCTGTGGTGCCATTTCCTGGGCCAGGGCAGGGTCCACTGCAGCCATCGCATAGTCCAGCATATAGAATGCCACTGCATCATGCACACATGCATAGGAAAGGACTGCTTCCTCCGTGCAGGGCAGTGGTGTATCCTCCTACATGTGGAACATGGCACATTTGCCGTACATCGTACACCCGATCAGTTTTTGACCGGGCTTGTAAACTCAAGAGCAAAAAAAAACTGGTACACCTGCCTAATATCGTGTAGGGTCCCCCGATCATGCAGAAGTGCCACGAGACGACGTGGCATGGACTCGACTAATGTCGGAATGTATGCAGGAGGCAATTCACACCAAAGATCCTGCAGGGCAGTCCACAAGTCCAATCTGCGCCAATTTGACAAAGGGTTGCACGTCTGTTACGTTTAATGATTCTCGTCACTCGTCGTTTGTCCCGTTCTTTCACGATATTTTTCCGGCCGTAGCGATGTCGAAGATGTGATGTTTTACCGGATTCCCGATATTCATGGTACACTCGTGAAATGGTCGTACGCGAACATCCAAATGTTATCGCTACCTCGGAGATGCTATGTCCCATCTCTCGTGCACCGACTATAACACCACGTTCAAACTCACTTCAATATTGATAACCTGCCATTGTAGCAGCAGTAACCGATCTAGCTGCCGACAGCATCGCGTTACTCTGATTGGTTCCATACCTCTGTTATTGGCATACGCACGCCTATACCAGTTTATTTGATTCTTCAGTGTACGATGCAGGCTCGTGTGCCAACAGACAGTACACGATGCTATCGCAGTGTTCAGTATTCATATGTTCGCTGTGTGTCACCTGTCTTGTATGTATATGTCATGCTACTGTGAACCGGGGTCATGCTGCTATAGTTGTTATGCTCAGGGTGGAAAGTAGCCATCCTTTCTGCCAGACTGCTACTGCTGCCGACAGGCTGGAAACAGGACTCTTGTAAGGTTCACCAACATGTGTGTGTGTGTGGAGGGTGAGCGATGTCACTGCTATGTAAAAACCTTGAACAATAATCACAGAATATGTGCAACAAGGCCACAGATAGCCTCCATACATTGGCACTGGCTGCGACATGTTAGTTCTCCCTTGATCATCGTGCTGCTCATGTCCATACTCGAGGCTTCGACGTCCATGATGTACCGCACACACACGCAAGTTAATTTATCTATTTACTTATATACACAGCAGACCTTGTCCGCGCAGGGTAGGATCCATTTGCTTTTACAATCTTCCAGCGTAGTGGTATGCATGTATCCCGTATACTCTTAGGTCCACTGGCAGATTGCCCCACTGTCTACATTGCGTATGATAAAGTACACTTTCCTGTTTATCGTGATGCAGTACGATAATATCTTCAAGTTCTGCTTGCACTGGTAGAATGTGTCCACCTGTAGGTAAATAACAGTTTGGTCGGAGATTGGCGACGGCACACCTATCGTATTTATAGCATGGTAGAATCTGGCTGTGAAAATTATCCATCACATCATGGTATTCCCACATATGATTTTCACCATAACATACCGGTGCTTGCTCATGTTATAACACTGGTTTAAATACCACACGTATATACCTGGCAAAGTACCGATCATACAAGTTCACATTTTAACAATTGTTAATGGTGATGGCATTTGTCTACTGAATGCTGCACCGAGGCTGACTGCTAACGAGATGTGACGCTTGTTGCTTATTATATGTCTGTGATGGTGCGTTCACAATAGTGTAGTCAAGTAAACTTTGAATGAAAAAGGAGAAAAATTTGTCTTCTGAGTAACCACTTCATGCTTCATGATGGTCGTGTGATGTTCGCCCATACAGCGTCAGTCCAATGGGTAATTAAACCACTGGTGGGATAGTACAGCTCCTATACAATTGACTGCATAACCCACACCCGACGTATATTCTCTTTGTTGCACGAGTTACCATATCGATAATAGTACAAGGCAGCTTCGTGTCTGGTCGCAGGTAATACACGAGACACGTTAAAAGAATTCCAGCACATGCATTGTCTTGCTGTAATAGATAGGCTTGATGCCACCATATGCTATGTGCACCATAGTCTCGTTAAGCAGTTTCATGTGAGTCTCCGAGATCAGTTGAATGTAGCATGTAGGTAAACGTATTCAGAACTCTGCATTCAACATACATGTCATGCACTTGCCGTAACATGTATCTGCCAGCCGAAAATTCGATGCAGTGCACCGCTTCCCAATCACCAAGTCCATCAGTGACATATACCACGCATTACCATTCAACTTCGCTATAAGCCCATCCATGATGCTAACTAGTCATCGTGTGTAACGAGACGAGAGAGAGCAAACGTGCACACGTGGTGGTCACTAGTAGTACCGTGGTTTAACATCAATACTGGGTCAGTATTTATATTGTTTGCTGTTAGAAAAACACAATTACTTTTGCCCCCACCGCCGGGTGGTATGTACCATCATCATTGCACTCCATAGCCCACGTCCTTAGAAGCAGTGCGTTCATGCACAGACATGACCAGCCTAGCCTGCACGCATCACAGTTGTGTTTGGTTTTAGTGTACCGAGCCTTCAGTGCTTTTAATGATGGAGAGTCATACTCTGTCTGCAGATCAAATAGTTTACATTTGGACCGCAATAAATGCTCAACGATCTCTTCTGCTCTAAACCAGCCACAGAGACCACGCCATCTATCTCCACGGTCAACAAATTGGTGAGTATGTAAAGTATTATATCATATTCCACATCACCATCATCCCAATTAAGATTATGATAGTGTTTCTCTAGCCAAATATTCGTCACCTTACTCTTCCTATAGAGTGCCTTCCATGGAAAGAGAGGTAGAAATGAATATGTCACTCTGCTGTCGTCTACAGACACTATGCAGAAGTGTTTATTAATAAATCCACACGGCGACATGCAGACCTGTATGTTCGCGAGAAATTGTGATGGTTGGATGGTGAATGGACTATAGGTGCTAATTATGTTATTGTTGTTTATGGGGTATATTATCCAAGTGAAAATTACCCATTCTAACTATAAACTTCTTATTTTATTTTGCAGGTGGACCCTCATTCCATTAATAACGCACGCAAAAAATAAACTTTAGTTGAAAAGTATACTATGGCGCAAAAGCCTTTGTGGGATCGAGTCCCAGGTAAGACAAGGCTGTGCGTGTCCTTTTTTATATAAATTTTGATTAGTGTAGTAAAGTTTGTATTCCGAATCCCTGCCCCCCCCCCTAAACCACAGAAGTTACTCACATACCAAAAAAGCAGGACATTAATGAGGCCATTAATAGTAAATGAATATTTATGGATATAAACCGAACAATGGGTAACACGTACTAACTAAATGACAGCAGATCGCGTACACGAGAACAGAGGACTTAACTGGAATCTGTGATCTTCTTAATCTTTACAAAACATTATCAACATGGCAAGTCTTCGGCAACTTTCTTTCCTTTTACTGCCGGTTAGCGTGTAAGCTTTTGTATTCTTGAACGCGAGACAAGCAAAGATGTGTGCTCGAAACGAAAATATTTAGAGAGGGAAACAATAAATATTTCGGAATAAACGTGCGACGTCCGGGCTGGCTGTTGTTCTGGAACTCCGGTGACTGATAAGGAGAAACTTCTTATCGCGGAACCAGAAAGAAGAAGAGGGAGCATGTTTTTGTGTGTTCGGTGTTGCTCACGTGCATTACCGAACAGCGGTCGGGTATGGTGGAAGGGATGGAGGAAGGGGGAGGGGACACGGATGATAATTATAGTTGCACGTCGCAGTTTGACAAGGGGGTGGACGTCGCTATAAGTAAGCGCGCGGTATCAAGATGGGAGAGTCGTGTTTACGACGTTACGACGAGGCGGGGGTCACGGGCAGTCCATGGAGCGTCGGAACGCCGCTGGCACGCGGTGTGTGTGTGAGCGCTGTCATCTCGCACCAGCGCGCACAGCTCCCTCGGCCAGCAGGCCCATTGTGTCACACGAACGTTAGTTTGCGCTGTGCCGTGTTACAGATTGCGTTTCAGCGATCGCGACCACTCCTCTTTGCAACGATCGCTGTCCTTTGCTTCAAAGCAAACACTTTGCGTCAACACACACTTTGCGACGATAGTTGGCTATGCCTGGATTAAAAAAATATCTCCCTTTTAAAAAAAAATTAATGCGAGTTTCTGTGTTCAACGTTTCCCAAAAGCCATTTCTGACGTCGCTTAAATGAACCACTAGTGCGCGAAGAAGAAATTAAGTATAAAAATACACACATTACAAACATCGAGCAAAATATTGAAACGTGGTCATCCAGCACAAAGTTGTGAACTGCGATATTTTATGTTTCGTGTATACTCCATGCGTTTATCTTGTGTACTGATAATCATAGATTACAAACGGTAACATTCATATTATATTATATTTCGCGTAAAAGTCAGGAGTTTACAGATTAGATGTGGTGCTTTGAGACGATAAAACTATTGGAAACGCGATATTCACTGAAATAATGCAACCCAACGAACTGAATATTCTCCCTGCAAAGTGTTCATTCATGATAATTATTGTATATCATAACCCAACTTTTAATTAAGTTTATTGTAACTCGTAATATATAATTGAAAAAAGTTTAATTAACTTTCACTGTGTTTTTAGCTCGTACGCAGTACATTTATAAAAAAAAGGCGTAGACTTATGTGGTTATAAATATGAGATATTTAAAAAATGTTCATTATTTATGTGCAGGGGAGAAAAAAAATGGAAACGAACCAATTGGTTGCAACACTGATAAAAGACTATTAGTTAAAAAAACGAAATAGACTTTACCAGATCAGAACCCACGAACATCATACGTATAGTACGTCAGCAGCGACTCTATCCACTACGCTACAGTGCACTTGGCAACTTCACACAGCAGTTTAAGTGTAATCAACACAACTGTGCGACACGGCGGATCGAAAATAAACATACTCATTTTGACAACAAATATCAGTTTATTCCGTAACCTTAAACAAATTTGGAAATTAAAATGAATACTTTAACATACGGAAGATACTGTTTCTTAGCTCAATTATTTATTTACAACGGTTTTTTTTCCACACGAGATTACGGCCACTCGTGAAAAATGCCCGCCATGTTCTCTTGCTGTGCGAAACGCAAAGTGTTTTGCGCGGCGTATGTGTCCCGCGTTAGGTTTGCGACCGTTTTTATCGTCGACGCAAACTGAGCGGTCGTAATCCGCGTTTTTCGGAAATTCACCAATAAATACACTATTGGCGAATGTTCTGATGTGCACCGGCGTACGCCGATTGAGAGAATTTCTGATCATCTGATTGTTTATATTCAATTTAACTATATAGCATAGGAAACCAATATTAAAAACTGTGCTAACATATTTTCTAATAAACATGCTCTTTCTTTATAAAATACAAATTAAGTCTCACATTTTTCTGCTATGTTTACGCACAGTTCAAGGCACAAAATCATTCCGGTGCACATCCACCAGATCCACCGACGTTTCAGGCCGGTTGAACCGGTGAATACATCGATTGAACAGAACTCGACCGAAAAATTAGTTTTCGAATGTCCGGTGCACATCGGTGGATGCATCGGTGAATTTCCGAAAACGCGGCTTCAGAACTATCGCAAAGTACGGTATTGCGTCGAGGTCAATCGCAAAACTGCTTTGCGTTTCCTGGCGCCGCGGTCATAGACCCGCAGCGCGATGCCCAAGCCCCTGGTGGTGCCAGTCTCAGCGATGACAGGTGACCAACTGTCACTAGTCGTAAAAAAGGCTTTGCAGTGTGCCGATATATCAGTCACGAAACTACATTTCTGAAGTACATAATAAATGATAGAGCTGGCACGCAGTATTTAAACAAACATGTCAAAAATAACACAAATCTCAAAAATACAAATTTTAATTATTTTTTTTCAATGGACTTAAGAAAAAAATAGAGAAAAATGCAATATTTTATACCCATACTGGTGCAATCATTTCAAACGGCCATTTTAACGCAAAAACCGTCGGAAATATTGTGTTTTTCCTATTATTTTCTCGAATCGACAGAAAAATGATGAGCTTTGGTTTTTTCAGATTTTTGTTATTTTTGTCTAAAAACTGCGTTTAACAACTCTACAATGTACGTCAAATGTGACATTCAAAAATGTTGGGGACTGTGCACCAGCTATGTCATATATTACCTAATTTTTCATAAACGTTGCAACTGCGGCATGGTATAACAAAAACGCATGTAGTGTGTTAGAGATATATACGCAATATTAGTAATATGCGATATTGGCGATTTTTCAAATATTACCAATACTACTATGTATCGCTTATATCGCGATATTTGAAAACTTTCAGTGCTGCTATTTTTACTGTACCAACAGATATTTCTCATTTCCATTTTTAAAAAAACTACAATGGTAATGAAAATACGAACAGTATTTGCGGTGTCGACATTTGCGACAATTGTGTAGTGATATTTTTAATGCTGATATTTGCGATATCGATATACTAAATTATGTTTTCGAAATATCATCATCGCTTTTCAAAACTTTATGGATGCGACATATCACCGATAGCGATATGGTCAGTATGTTACGAAACTTTATGTATTGAGAAGTGGCTGTCGCACGAACCTAGTCGCCACTGGGCGACTGCATCGTTCAATCGTCCCGTACGACCACGCCGGTTCACTCCCACATTTCCGCATTTGCAGCCTGAACAAATACCCTTGAAGAAAGGACTTGCTGTTGCCCCTTGTCACGTATGCCACGGAGAGAAGGAATTTTTCGTACTGCGATTCTAGCATTGGTGTTCGTGATGGACACTGCCGTGTGGTGGGAAGTATTGTTTACTCGTCCGTGCTGGTATCCTTGCATGTTAACCTGAGTGTGGCTCGTTTTGCGACGGGTATGCTTGAAACATCGACTTCGCCTACTGCGTCTGGGACCGCCGCGGAATATCGTGCAAGACGAACTGCACTGAAGGCTGCGGTGTACGTACGAGGCTTACGTGTGTACGTACTTACCACGTGAGGGCGGTTTTGTAGGCGACTGGACGTGGCTGCCCCTTAATAGTTTGGATACTGCCTGCAAAATCCTCTTGGAGAAGGAGGTTCGAATGGCCGCTACACCCTGAAGACCAGTGGTGCGGAAAACGTGACAGTTAATTCGACTCTTAAATGGCTTGTCTTGAAATGTGTAAAGCGGTCGGCGACGTTACCCCGGCGACAAGGCAGCTACATCACATGACATTTACTTCTGTGCATCGCTGATTACAAGGAAATTAACTTATGGATGTGGAGAGACAGAATGCTTGGCGTCCACAGTCTGTCTGATCACCGATTTTCAAAGAGAGTAAGTTTTTTAAATACTTGCAAACTGCCCCAGCATCAGTAGGCGAAGTGCAACACACAAGTTTAACGCTGGTCAGGGTACTATTTTATAAGCGGCGTTGGTAGAGGACTTACGCTCGTTCCTTTGGTAAAGGTTCAAACTGTGAGCATTGCCGATTCTCCCCGTCGAGTACAGTTCACCGGCTGGTCTCGGCGGCGAGTAGAAGAAGCACCTGGCTTAGATAAACCCATTCTCTTTATCGTCGAAGCACACTTCAGGTGTGATGATATATTAAAATGCGCGAGGAGATGACAAGCAGCACGTCCCAGTTGTCCGCTGTAAAAAAATTCTATCCCCTGTCGTGTCACAAGGGAAATTTGAATCACTAGGAGCACTCCACGAAGAAACCAAGCTCGTGTACCTACACAAAGAATTCCTTCTCACGTATGCACGGAACGAAATACGCTATGTCCACAAGCACGTGCCTGCTTATCTGCAATAGGACGAAGATATCTCTACTGTATCTCGTACCTAGAGTCGTTTTCAGGGAGCACCATTGCTCCAGGCACATCAATCACATTCTATAAGTTGGTGTAAGTCATGTCGCGAGGACACACACCTGCGCTACGCCTTTGCAAAGTCAGCTGAAGTGATTACTGATAAAATCGAAATGTTTTTTAATTCATACATACAAATTCTGGACAGCCCGCAAAGATGCATATTTCAAATTTTACAGATTAATTTTTTAGTTTCCTGTTGAACTTGTAAGCCTTCTTTCCGAAGGAAAGAAAGGCTTATAAGATCACTTTCCTGTTTGCCTGTCTCTGTTTGTTTGTTTGTGTATAAGTGTGTGGCTGTGTGTCTGTGTCCCCTCCCTCCCCTTTATTATTTTTTTTTCATTTTTTAACACGTGAACAGAATTTCACCAAAATCAGTACAAACATAGTTATAAGTTAGGACACCTGAATTTTACAGATTTAGACCACACCACCACTTACTTTCAAAATGGCGGCCATTAAAATTAGTGTGATATGTCATCTCGGAAACCATTAAACCAATTTAAACCAAATTGTGTATGCTGTCAGTGCAAGGTGTGAGCATTGAATGAAAAGGTTAATATTGTTGTTGATCTGCCATTTTGGAAGACAGTGTTACATAAAAAGATAAAGCTATTACGTTATATATCGAAAACTACTCAACCAATTTTCTCCAAATTTGACACGTGAGTATTACAATGATATATCAGGTAGTTATAAGTAGTTATACTTTTTTAGGCACTTATTTTCAAAATAGTGTCCATACAATTATTTGAGGTTTATTGGCCATAACTACCATAGCGTTTGGTAAATTCTAACCAAATATTGTACTCTGACAGTATCTACTACAAGCATCATTTAAGACAAACAACCACTTTAATCCACTATTTTTTAAGATAGTGCTACATGAATTAATAAAGTCTTAGTGTAATATTTCAGGAAACAATTGACAGATTCCTACCAAATTTGGCAAACAAGTAGTACTCCAACAGTTGATATGTACATTATTTTTCAATTGTGCCAGACACTTATTTTCAAAATGGCGGCCATTCATCTATTTTAGCATAGTATGTTATATCTTCAAAACCATTTGATCAATCCCAACTTATCTTTGTATGCTAGGAGTATATATATTAAACAACAAATGTGTCTACACGAAGCATCGTTAATCCTCCATTTTGTGAGATAGTGTCACACGAATAAATACAGTTTTTTTTGTTATATGTTGGGAAAAAGTTAACCGATTTTTACCAAATATGGCAAAAAAGTAGTTCTGCGGTTGGTAATAATAACTGAAATGTTTAAGCTATGTCAGAAACTTATTTAAAAAATGGCAGCCATAGAGCTGTTTTGGTTTTATATGTTAAATCATCAAAACCATGTAATTAATTCCAATGCAAGTTTTTATACTGGCTGTATAAATTACAACCATCAAATGTGTCAGTAAAAGTTGCAATGCATAGCACCATGAAAAGAGCGAATGTTCAAAGAAACCTACATCCAGAATACTAACATGTGGTGTGTGAGGTGCAGCATTAGGTAGACGAGATAATCTAAAGAGACATGATGGTACGTGCAAAGGTAACACACCTTTGCTGATAGCATGCATTGAACTTATTGGCTCAAGACAAGGCTATGGCTAGCCTTCCTGCTGGTTCGTCGTGTAAACTATTGTTGGTTCGAGCACCCATAACATTGTCCTGGCCTGCATCATGTTCCAAAACAGTGTGAGATGAAGGGAATATGAGTGTTGCAGATATGCAGTATGGAAAGTGCGAGCTATACGTACCTTCGGAAGTTGTAAACAACATACATGCACCGCTAACATGTAAAGTGAAAAACGAGGATGTTGCAAGTGTCCAGAATGATGAAAATGTGACCTGCAAGACTGCTGGTGAAGATGTGAAATACTCATATTCTAGTGATGATGAAGTGACGACATCTGCAAAGCAAAAGCGTCAACATCAATTCGAACCTACTACTGTCTCACAAACTACTAATTGCAGAAGAACATACATGCAGACAGGTATCGTAAAACTTCTGCGAAGAGTGTCGTGAAGTCTAGCTACTTATTTTCTGGAGACCCTAGTGACTTGGTTGATAGACTGCAGGTGTTGGTTCCATTGCAAAAAAAGAGGATATCTTTCTGTCAGTGAAGAGAGAAATTCGATTTCTGATGAACTCAGAGCTAGAGGCTTTATTGAATGATATATTACGTATGTGTGTGAATTGGTTAAGAATAGAAATAAATACAAACATTAGACACAAATAGAATCTATGTTTTATATTTTTTAAATTCCTATCACCTAAGAAAGTACCTACTACTATGTATTTATAAATGTCTGGTAGGCTGCAAGTATTTGCGATGAACTTACATGGAGTATGCCTATGTACAAATATATATTGGATATATATTTCATTGTAAGCTGAGGGCTTAAAATGATTTTAACTATATACACATACATGTTCGGTACACCTGATTGCTACAATACGTGCACTCACTTCCTGATGCACATCAAACATTGTCTTAACGCATCCTGGCGTGTCTCTTCAAGCTAACACTGCGAGTAAACACCTCGTCGCAGTTATCGTAGTGGTAAGTCTTGTATGTAATGCTAAACATGCAATGACTGCCTTGATGTCGTCGTGCTTTAAAGATTTTACTAACGCTATTTCCACATGGCTTTCAATGATTGTATACACTTATTCTCCTGAGCAGGATAGGTGTCATTGGACGCTACGTTTTAACATATTAAGGTACTCGCCTATTTTCTGTTCGAAACTGTAGGATTTAACATCTCGTTGACAATGAGGTTATTCGAGAAGTAGTACTGTAAACAGTTTTCAACTGACGTTCGTTTATGAAAATTGTAATGTTAACAATTAAATTATATAATCTTTTTTTGATGCGGGAATAAACTTAATGCAATTATGATATATATGACCACAGAGATATTGTATGTAATTCACCAATAATTTTTCTTATGATTGTCCTTTGTGTGGAAGCAAGCCTGTGGGATGTTCACTGTCCCTGATCGCAACCACTATACTTCGTTCAGTGACTTATATAGATATCCGTTATGAGTTTGGACAAAAAAATGCTACTGTTGTTGGTGTTAATTTTTATATTCTTTCGCTTGCCTGTGTTTTAAATATATACACTATTAATTGAGATGCTGCATTTTTTATTTAATTTTTATTGATAGGGTGGATATGAGTTTTTCGTATCTCATCTACCATATGAATGGAGAAAAATAATTAAAACTAAAGATTTAATAATAAGAATGTGAAATAATTATTGCTACTACTTTATTTTTTTTACATATTTTAAGAACTCAGGGTAAAAATAATATTTATTGCATTTTGGGTTAGGAGTCTCGCAAATTTAAGTTCGTTAGTAATTTAGAAGTGGGGGTTTTTTTATCTGGGGATGGAATTTCTATATAAGTGGTTTTCATGCAATTTTTTAATGGATGTATGCATTCCCATTGTTATTATTTTATATATGTTTTCCTGGAAGGATACATGTTGCAATCGTGGTTTTTAGTGTACACTCTCAAGAAAGTTTCTTGTGATATAGGAGAGAGAAGAACAGTTGCATATATTGTCGGAAAATTTTCTCTATCCCTCACATCGGTTTTGTTTAGATAACTGTTAGCGCGAGTGATAAACGATCGAAAATTTGTGTAATGGATCGACTAATATGGTGTGTTTTGGTAGGAGTCGAGTGGTTTGACCGCAGCATCGCAGAATGTAAGACACCGTTCATGTGTGGTGAGAGAGCTGCTAGGGATTTCCAGGGCGATAAGTTAAAATGTTGGTATCTTAAGTAAATTTCAAACTTAATTAGTCGTATGGATATGAGATGTATATGGATGTTCTCATTTTACGGACTTTAAGGGGAAATAAATGTCTGCAAGGAGGGTGTATGTACAGTTCGCGTTTTGATGAAGGTTTGTTTAAGCACTTAGGTAAATGTTGTGGCTCGAACAATCTATTATATTCCTATTAGAATTGGGTTTTAGTTACCTATGTTTGTAATGGTAAGGATATTCAATAGTTGTTATATTTCACATATCACTCTTAGTATGTAAAAAGTGAGTTCTCGTTTGGAAATTGTTTAAATTATTTTTCTGGTTTTTATAAATATAAAATAATGGTTATCGCTTATTATAATTATTTTTATTATAACCAGTTGTATAAATAGTGGTTTCTTTCCTGACACGAAGATGAGGTATATATATGTATGTACGTATATATATATATATATATATCTCTCTCTCTGATAGTGATGTGTGTATGTTTGGGTTAAGCAGAATGCATTTGCCGTTTGTTTTAACTCTTCTTTAGTTGTATAGACATATATGATATGAGTAAGGCAGGTAAGCCGCAGTGTCTCGATAACGAGATCATTAGAGATGGAGCAAGTTGTTCATAGAAGCAGAAACGGGGATGGAATCGCGTAGGGCCTGTGTTAAGGAACCATATCAACATTCGCTTAGAGTGATATCGGGAAACCATTGGGAAAACCAAGCATCAGAATGGCTGGGTTGGAATTAGAAACCCGAGTCTTCCCGAATGCGAATTCAAATACAGTATTTGCCACTGCACCACCTCGCATGGTAGGTGAGTAAGACATAAACATTATTTACTTCTTTCAAATATTTTGGATACGGAAGAAATTTTTAAAATACTTTTGTACATATACAGTTTTTCTCATCTTACACTAAACATTCTAATAAATACTTTAATTCCATATATTTCAATTTGTCACTATATGTCAATGACTTCACGGAAAGTATAAAAGGTTGAAGTTTTTAGCTATTTAATTAATTCTGTTTGTGAGCGTTTAAATATATTGATGTTATTAATAATTTTTAAGTTTTTTTTTTTTTCATCAAAAGCACATCCTATAATTGTGTTTTTTGTGCGAAACATTAATAGCTTAATACTTGATACACCATCTTAGTGTGCAGTGTCATAAGTTATCATGTAAGATATGCATTCTTCAGAATAAACCTCAGTGCAATCATTGGATTCGAAACAAAAGTGTCTTTACTAAGATAAGGAGTATCTCGATGTGAGTTAGTTACGTCGTCATTAAATGAATTGTCGCAGTAAACCTACTCGCCATCTGCATCGCTGTTTGAAATGTCAGTGTATGTTTGATACTAGTGGTGAACTGTACATGCATGGTGTGAGATGTTGCGGTTTTACTCGTGCAACGGGTGGACCATGGCGTGGACATCAGTGCCAGCATTGTTACAAAAACTTTCAGCATAGTCGCAGTATGCGTTGTCACGAAAGGAGTAGTTGTGTAAATAACTGAGTGTATTGGATATCGCTCCGCAAAGTGTGGTCGTACCTATACGAGAAATTCCACATTAGCAAAGCATTCAGCAGTATGTACAAGCAGTGCGCGAACAGGATTAAAGCATGTATGCCGTTTCTGTGGTCAAACATTTACCGCATTTTGTTATGTCCGGCAACATAGAATGAGGGTATGTTCCGAGAGTCCTACATCGAATCTATATCGCTCTATATTATACCAATGTTGGTTGAAAATTAATAATGCACTAAGGAAACATATTGACTTATAAATTAAAAATAAAATTTCTATCGCAAATAACGAAAGTGTCTGCCAAAACATAGTTATCAGTTGTGTAACACCTATGAAAAAAAAAAAAAACGCTGTTCATTTAATCAGATCCCTGGTTGTTAGTTTGAATATTTTTTTTATCAAGGTTACATAATGCAAAAGTAACGATCATAGGTGTGCGTGCCCATTTTTTAAAATTAACATTGCAATTATTTATGTAAGTTTCAGAGTTAGTATACACATTAATGAATGTGTGTCTACCGAGATGCAATTTTAACTTGTGTAAGACTTATCAAAGACTAGCAATTTAATCCGGACCATGATATATACGTAAGTATGAGTTGGAACAACATGTCATCGAATAGATTTCGTATTTCGAGATATAAAGTTGTGTACGATTATCGCACGAATAGTAATTCAATACTTGATTGGTATCGCTTTCGGAAAATGTTCATATTCTTAGTATACACGTTATACATTTACATACTTTAGCCTAACTGAGAGTCTGACCATGTACAGGCGGTATGAGCGAACCCTAACGGCGGGGTTTACACGCATGCTTACGCACAGTTGCACTCTTCTACATAGACTCATATGCACTTACTTGCGCACAAACACACACCAACACACACAACTGTGCTGGAAGACACGCAATTGTTAACCGACCTCTATTAAAACCATTCCTTGAGTGAGGTGTTTGATGCT
>NQII01008619.1:40031-53713 GCA_002778355.1 Clitarchus hookeri | reverse complement strand
TCGATACAGGAGGAGATGTGCGCCCCTCCCCCTTCAGAAAGCGTACATGTTTTGTCTTCCGAGGGTGAAGGCAGACTGAGGTCACCCGCCACGATCTCAGCGCGCCCATCGGCATTATATGGAAGTACGTGGTCGCCTGGCATGCAGGCGATCGATACACGACGAGATGTGGGGCACCCATCACCTCTTCAGAGAGCCTACATGTTTTCTCTTGCAGGGGTGAAGGGAGACTGTCTCCCGCCACGATCTCCGCGCGCCTGTCGGCATTTAATGGAACCACGCTCGCCCACTCGTCCTTCCCCAGGGCTGTCTACCCCTTCCCGCTACAGAGAACATATATGTTTTCTCTTCCTCTTCTGCCGAACGACTGTGGTCTCCCGCAATGGTCTCAGTGCGCCTGGCGGAAAAAAATTCTAACACTCTCACCCGACCGCATGGGCATGGTACTCGCGGACTCTGCGGGATTTTGTGCTTTGTTTAAGTATTCCGACATGATATTAGCATGATTGTGTGGCTATTATTATTTTAACAACATATTTAAATTACAGGTGATCTTTACAACAGGGATTAAAATCACATTTCTTTAACACTATGTACAGTGAATACTGCTTTAACTAGAAATAATATTTCTCCCTTACATGTAGTCCAAGATGGCGGCGGGGTATAATCAAGATATATAAGAGTTATGGAACCCAGGAGCACCTCACCACCCTCGTCAGTTGTGTTTCGGCTGCCGATGGGTAAACGTGTGTGCTTAGTGTGCAATTACTCTCTCAGTGCATGTACTTAATCTCTCATTACTCTCGTAATTTTACGCAATTACTCATTATGTAATTACAACTAATTACATATAATTACCTTCTGTGGGTTTCGAACCAAGGACTATGCCAGTACAAACATAATAACACTTTAATTAGCCTCGATGGAGTTCGAAACAAAGTGGATCCGACTATAACTCCAACACCACACCTCTTCACTACTCTTACTAACTCATCCATCATCCTATCCTCAAAAAATGTCTAAATACCTCAAATGTCGCTTGGACGCTTTGTCCACAGAAAGGGTACCCAGAAATTAGTCAGCCAATCACTGAACAGCTCCTGTGGGGTAGAAGAAGACAACAACCAATCACAACACACCTTTCCGATGAAAGTGGAGGGGGAGAAAATCAATGAACTAGGTTAAAAGATAGCACCACTGAGTGTCAACACTCCCGACACCACTTTACACGCCAATCAAATGGCACTTAGACCACTAATGACTCCCTAGCATCGTGGGACAGCCTATCTCCCACTACCAATCTACCAATTATTTTGTGCCTGAAGCCGAAATGACTGAAGATGGTGAACATAAAATGAAATGGGATAATAATGCATATTCTGGTGCAAGTAGGACTTCAGCAATGAAAATTGGCAAACTCACTGACAGATATTTGAAGGTGGTGTAGAAGAGGAATTTAAGAAAGCAAGCACTTGAGCCGGAGTCTTTGGTAGATCTATACCTCGTACCTTACTCATCACTGAAGAACAGTGCGGCCTGTAATGTGTGTAAATGCTTAGGCAATTTGTTTGTAGGAGTCAGCGGAATTCTAATTCTTAGCTGGTGGAGTTCAAAAGTAGCTGAACATAGCCCTTTTCAGTCAATGATCGTTTCAGATGGACCAGAGGACCCAGTCCATTCTATGTAAAAACAGCCCACACCATTATGGAGCCACCACCAGCTTGCACAGTTCCTTGTTGACAACTTGGATCCATGGATTCGTGGGGTCTGCGCCACACTCGAACCCTACTATCAGCTCTTACCAACTTGAATCGGCACTCATCTGACCAAGCCACGGTTTTCCAGTCGTCTAGGGTCCAACCGATATGGTCACGAACCTAGGAGAGGCGCTGCAGGCGATGTCGTACTGTTAGTAAAGGCACTCGAGTTGGTCTTCTGCTGGCATAGCCCAGTACAGCCAAAGTTAGCCGCACTCTCCTAACGGACACGCCCGTCGTACGTCTCACGTTGATTCTTCCGGTTATTTCACGCAGTGTTACTTGTCTGTTAACACTGGCCATTCTGCGCACACGTCGTTGGTCTCGTTCATTAAGTGCAGGCGGTCGGCCACTGCGTTTTCCATGGTGGGAGGTTATGCCTGAAATTAGGTACTCTCGGCACACTCTTGACACTGTGGATCTCAGAATTTTGAATTCCCTAATAATTTCCGAAATGGAATGTCCCATGCGTCTAGCTCCAACTACCATTCCGCGTTCAAAGTCTGTTAATACCCGTCGTGCGGCCATAATCACGTCAGAAATCCTTTCACATGAATCACTTAACTACCAATGAGAGCCCAACCAATGCGCTGCCCATTTATATATTTTGTACGCGATACTACTGCCATATGTATATTTGCATATTGCTATCCCATGAATTTTGTCACCTCTGTTATGAAATGTACAACAATGTTAAAAACATTAATTAATAAAAAAATTTTGATATTTTATGTTAAGTGTTTTGTTACTCTTTTAGCCTACTAATAAATAGACTGCTAAGCTGGGTGGGTACACTGCTTGTTAAGAAATTATAAATACCTAGCAGACGGCAGGTAACTGGATAAGATAGGTTGCGAATTATTACATTTAATAAAAGAGTGGTTTGTTTATGAAAAGCATGGACAAATTTTTGTTAAAATGGACATATCGAGGAAGGAAAACAGTTGGCTGTATAGGAACAAACTAAATAGTCGCTGTATGGACGAAGCAATAAATAAAAACATTTGGCGGAGGAGGGTTAGTATATTAAGAAAAATAAATAATGTCCGTAAAGCACGGAAATTATTTTTTTATCATGTATAATCCCTGATATTAGAATTCAGAGCAATGTCAGGTTCCCCACAGGTATATCAGCTGCAGCGAGAATTTTTCAGCAATCGAGGCTTGAAATTTTACTTATGGATTAACTTTATATCTTTAACACTTTGGTATTTGAAGTACACTATCATGGTAGAGGATACTTAGTTAAAGCTTTTATTTTAATTAGTGTACGAAATTTTTTTTTTTATGAAAGGAGAAGACTTGTAAAAGATTTCACTTTCGAGGTCTCTGCAGATTATAGCGCTTGTGATGTGATCTGTTCTGGGCTTATCTGTAGGGTAAAGCATTGATTGTATTACTCTGCTTATGTGGGCCCGGATTTTCACAAAAATTGTATTAATTACAGTGTGCCTATACTAGTAGCAGATCTGTTTGTGACATATGTTTTTAAGCGTGCAAATCTGTTGGTTAGGCTCTTCCCTGACTCAACTTTTGAACATACTAAGAACCAGTGGTTCGTGGTTGTACAAGGTGTATATATATACACACACTAAGTGCTGTGTATTGACTCTGTGCTCCTACTGATCTGAGATTGGTGCTCGACTATATATTGAACTAACTTCGTCTGGTGAGCCATATATTAATTCGAATGTGTTGGCTCGTATGTGGGTAACAGTTGCCCACACATTTTTCCCGTTTCCTAGGATACCAATTTTTACAGGATTTTGCATAATATGGAGTATTTAAAATAAAACTTAACCAATGTTTGAAATCTATTCTCGCTTCCGCATTCAAAAACATAAATTATTGCTATCAAGATTGGTGCCGAATAGTTTGAGATGTGCGAGACTCTTCTACAGTATGCAAATATGTTTACCCAACAGAAGTACATACGAACATTCTGTATATACTCCATGAATGCCGATGTAAGGCCTTCCAAGTTTCTGCTGAAATGTTCAATAGTTCTACTTGATATTCCTTTGTGCAACACTTTAGCCCTGACTGGGTACCAACAGTGAATCACTATTACAAGAGATGTTCTAAATGTCCACATTGAATCTGAATGCATGCCTGCACAAGTCGGAACAGTGACTGTCTGACACGTTCTGTTGTTTAAACGATAGCCTTGAGATGTCCCCAAGGGCAATATTCCCATGGATTCAGATCAGGGAAATGCGCAGGCCAGGTAATTGGTCCTGCAAGACCCATACACCTGTGCGGGAACAGCTCATCCAGGTAGACTCTGGTCACTCTACCGAAATGTGGTGGCGCCCCATCATGCATCGTCGAGTAGCACGTGTAATTGATGCTGCAGAAAGTTACAATACGACTGGCCCGACCGGTTAACATGTAAGGTGTAAATAATATGTTACCAACTAATCCTTTCGAGACATTAATACCGAAACTGTTGCTGATAGCGTAACTGCACAGTGGCGTGTAGATTCTTGGCAGTTCAGTAGTGAGTGTTGTGGAAATTGAACACATCATTCCTCGTGAAGGGGGCCTCATCAGTAAATATAACAGATGCTATAACGTGCTGATCGTGACCACATATGTTGCGAACAGTACAAAACTTTATTCGTGGTGGTAATTCAGTTTCATCAAAAGCTCATGCTGGCTGAATGTGATATGAGCGAAGCTATTGTTCGTGTGAAATTTCCCAAACATTTTGATATCTTCTCCTCCTGCTGGCGCTGTCCGTAATATGCTGTCACCAGGATGTTCGTCAATGCGAATGAGAGCACGCTCCTCCAAAGCGATAGTTCGCACCCGGCGGAATCGACAAGCATCCCCACTCCATTTAGAAAATGAACCACCATCTCTCAGCATCTCGTCTGTTCTCGGAAACGTTTTCCTGTTTGGCAAATGACGATTAGGAAAATGCTCCGCGTACAGATGTCTTGCTTTCTCCGTGTTACGCTCGGCAAGTCCGTGCATTAGATGCGTATCCACCATTTAGCAATGGGATAATCCTTCATTATCACAGTGTAAAGTGAAGAAACTCACTGGGCTGGCTTATGGTAGTATCATCCATAGCGCTTGGTGTCCGACGTGCGTTGAATGTCAAAAGTTAAAAGGCCTAGCAAATAACACACACACACAACATTCGTATCTGCCGTATTCAGTAAACAAAGAGGGGTGTGCCAACAACCAAAAGCGGATACATACAGAGACACGGTTCGGTAACTCGGGAAGCATCGAGTCTATGTTTATTTGGATATTTGGTTTTTATGCGCTGCCCACTGCCCAATTAATTTCCACACAATTTTCACACCCTGCAAGTAAACTGTGATATTACGGTTAGGCTTGTTATTTATGTTTGGCTTGCTCGGTAGTTAATTTATTCCTGTCCGAAAAATAGTTGATATCGTTGGTCGGTATGTTGGGTAGTATGGTTACTACTAGTATAGGTTTGTGATGTCCGTCGGTAATGTTGGTATGGCAAATGGTATGGGCAGCAGGTATGTTTCTATTATGGTGTCCGGTGCAGTCGATCTGGAATATATAACTGTTTGGTACGGCAGAGATATGCCTATGTTATGATGGATGTTACGATTAATTAGTGTGACTGAGTTTATTTTTAGTTATAGTGGATGGTATGGTTGATCAGTATGACAGAGTTTCTCTTGGGTTATAGTAAATGGTAAGGTTGATTAATATGACAGTTTTACTTAGGTTATAGTGGATGGTTGGTTGGTATGTTAGGTCTTATGGTGTCCATAAAACTATATTTGTCTGGTGTCCATTGGTACTGTCGCTAAGGTGGATGGTACGGTCTTTAGCGTCCGGGTCATAATCGGAGCTGAAGTGGCACAACAGATCTAAAATTCTTTCAAAACTCGACTTATTTAGACTGTGATATATAAATGTGATCATAAATATTTTGGACTTGGAATGCTTTACCTAAATACTCTCCTTATAAATTAATAATGATACATCACAAATAAGTGCACGTGGTATGTAAATGGAATTTTAACTCCAGTTGCGATTGCCAGCGACGGTGAGTACTTGTAACGGAGTACGGATTTCAGACGTACTTAGCGAACAGGAAACTAGCTTCAAGTAAGGTTGTGAGACTAGGCGTGCCGATAAAGAAGCAGCGGCGTGAAATAGCGTCGGCAGATATGGCTCGCTGTGACCCCAGAGCCAGGGTTGAAGACGCCGACCGCATAGTTATGCGGAACAGGAGGGAGGGAGGGGGTGAGATGTCACGGCAGGATTATGACGTCCCTTCGAGCTCAGCGGTATAGCCCGCACTGTCCCCGAGAGCTGATCCCAGCTCCGGAACTCACGTCACGGGGTCCGGCCGTAAACCAGGCCCACTTCTCTCTCTTAACTCGCCTGCTCTCTCCCTCTCTCTCTCTCCTCCTCCTCCTAACCCCTCGCTCTCTTGGCCCGTCATCGCCTCGCAGCGGCCACATCTTGATTAACCCCCGCTAGCCCGGATCTCTGGGGAACTGTCACCCCTTCCCAACTTACCCGGCTACCAACAAATTAAGATATTATCTAACAAATCGCGGGGCATTTATTCATTTCTCGTAAAAATGTTAACAGCAGCTAGTCTTCAAAACTGGTGTCTCGGTTCCACGAGTACTCAAAAAAAAAAAAAAAAAAAAAGGGCCCTATCTTGCTTTCAAATTTTCCATTAGATTTTCTCAGTCACGTCAAGCTGATGTAAAGATAAAATATATTTACACAACAGTGACGTGTGGTGAAGTGTTGCAATGTAAGCTGGAGTTTGTTCAGTGCTGAACACACTCGACGCGCGCAGAAGGAACCAGTAACCAGGGTGGAGCCAGGAGAAACTGAATATCCTGCAGAAACTCACAAGAGAGTGGCGAGACATCCATTACACACGTGTCTCGCCACTTACAAAAGAGTGGCGAGGCACCCATTACACACGTGCTGCGACGTCAAATACACAACTACGTCGTTTAAGTGGCCGATGTGTAAATAAGTAAACGATTAAGTAGAGCACAGAGCAAAACACAGCTTACCTTGTAACAGTTCGCCACACGCCGCTGCTACACAATATGAAACACAAAAGATCCTTATGTAATATTGAAGCAGCCCTAATTAAATATTTAAATAAAGCCGAACTCGCTTTATTTAAGACAGAAAACGCAAAATATCCAATCCTCTGTATCATGGAGGTTTATCGCGTGTTTAAGGTAGGGTAATAATTTTTTGTGTTATATAAAGGGCGCTCTCTTTTCCCCCGCACAAAAGAAACGTATTTATTACATTTAATTTTATTAGGATTATAAACGACAACAATTTTACGCCAAATGAACTACTAAGACGGGGAAGAGGGTGCAGATTACAATATAAAAATAAACGTAAACTTACATCATCAAACTGCGCGTATAGCCGCATAACACTGTTAAAAAAAAATTGTCTATTCTCGGAAACGTGTATGGATATATAGACTACAGTTAAAATACTGAAACGCGCTTCGTAATGACGTAAAACGGAACAAAGTTCTATGCATACAACATACGGAACATACCCGTATTTCTAACAGCTTCCTGTTTCGGGAACGAACAATGCTGAAGCTTCACGAAGCCTTCTCCACCGCTGTAACTATAAAATGATCGTTCCTGCGGCAATTCCGTTATTCACTCCTGTTCTATCAACTATTAAAAAGTATCACGAGTCACCTGCAACAGTTAGCGACACTGAAAACACATTAGTATTACTAGAAACCACGACTTCCCGTTTAAGGCTGTTCTTTATAAAGAGAGCATTTTTAAAATCAACCTTAGGTAAATGTCACTGCTCCTACCTGCATGTATTTTAACAGGCGCACTGAGTGGCATGCACCCGGTAAAGTTGGTAATGATGGAGGGAAAGCCACTCTATGCCCTAACGTTGAATTAAAATTTTTAGATAATAATTTTTTAAAGTTTAAATTATTATTTCGCTACTTTTAATGTATTTAAGTGTAAGAATGAACATATATGTAGAATAAATATATATTTACTTATATGTACTTCATATATTTACATACTTTTCTAATACTTTCACAGATTCACTTGACCGTCGCATGAATAAAGTGATCACGCCTCTGTGGCAATGTAAGTGTTACATGTGGTGGAAGAATACACAATGATCATAACGTAGATCTTACGCAGGGCTTTCAAAAGTGCTCAGTTTAGTGTGAACAGCCTTTAAAACTGCTCACTTCTGGCGTCGAATGTAGTTGGAGAGCTGTAACAGTTGCAGGTTACGAATATTTTCACCCTCGTTCAAAACCCACTCGAAGAAAATTTTAAAACATTTTCAATTAATTTTTTATACATTGGTAAACACCCAAATAAATACATACATATTTTTTTATAATTTCTCTTTATTATTTGGAAATACAGAAAAACCTTGTCGCAAATTTACGAAGAGGTTCACGTAAATTCACGGAAAGTTTTGTAAATTTTACTGAAAGCCCGAAATTAAAAAAATCGGAGTCTCTCTAATTTCACGAAGATTTCTTTATTATTTTCACTGGTGCATTCCCGTAATTTCGCAAACGAAGGAAAATATTTCTAGCAGTGCAAGACAAGACAGTGTTGCAAGATTTGCGGTTCCACACCCCTCTCCTTTAAAAATTTGTCATCAGCGTTTGGGCTTTCTGGGAAATTTTATAGGGTTGAAAACTGTTTATATATGGGTTTTTGGGGTGTTTTGGTTGGTGCTAAAGGAATAATTCGAAATAATTTCTGGCTATTATATAAACTATTTTTTGATTTATCATTCCTGGCTACAACAACATGAATTTATAAACCAAAATCTAAAAGAATAATTGATCATGTTGCTTACTATTTTTTACAGTGTAAATAAATATGTTAATACGTTCAGCTTTATATGTAGCACTAGTTGTACATATACTATTACATGAAAAAAATTTAAATGTTACAGAGAAGAAAGAAATTATAGACTTATTCCTAAATAAATATGTAATACTTTTTATTTGGGTGATTTATATACCAATCCACAATACACGTTCTCTTTCTTCCCCAGCATATTTAATGCGCTTTAAATAAACGATTACTACAAATGTTAATGTTAGTACAATTTTTAATGACGAGAAACTTGAAAACTGCAAAATTCGTGCATGTGTGAAAATGATTGAATAGTAGTATATAATTTACAGACGGTTGAAAGTATTTATTGTGTAATTCACAGAAATTCATTGCGGGTGAAGGGGGGCATTTCTTAAAAAAAAAAGCCGGGGCCGCAGTGGCTCAGCAATTAGACTGCTCGCCTCCCACCAAGGCGAACCAGGTTCAATCCAAGCCACGGTCATTCCCAGATTTTTTCAAGTGGGAATCGTGTCGGACGATGCCACTGGTCGGCGAGTTTCCTCGGGGTTCTCCGTCTTCCACCGCCCTCGCATTCTGGCGCTGCTCAATTCTCACCTCATTTCACCCTCACAGGCACTCAATACCTCGTTATTAAGAGCCGCCCAAATCTCTCAACTCAACTTTTAAAAATGCCATTGTGGGGGGGAGGAGAGTTCGTTAATCTATAAGACAACACTGTAGCAAGTGGATCGCAAACGAATGCGACTCGTGTCGCAGCTAAGCCGCACCGGCGCGTTGGCGTACCGCCGTGAGCAGACGGGCTTAGAACCTGCTCCCTGGCTGACATCGGCTGTGGTGCGCCGTCCACGGAAGTCTTCATTAAGAGATACGCCTCTGCAAGGGGGTCGACGCCCAAGACTGCCGGCGCCGCTGGCCTGGCTGGCTTCTTTGCCTGCAGATTTATCCCCCCGCACTGCCTCTAAGTGGTGACTGGAAGTCGCGCATCGCCTTTATCACTTATAAAGCGTAATGGGCGAGGGAGTTACGCGCATGGCGGCCCACGATTACCATGGGCTAGCAGTAGGACCTGGCTCCGAGGAACTGCCTAACAACTTCCAACATCCCTCTTAAACATCTTTTATAGGCTGTTCACGACGAAGTGACCACTTTTGAGGCCCTGGTTACTTTTCCCTTACAGACATTTCTTATTCTTCAACCACCTTTCTAAATAAATATTGTCATGTAAGTAATAAACACACTGTATGTATTCCACCGCACTGGGAAGTTAACGTCTAAGGCTAAAATTTAATATATTTATTAACTATTATTCCTAATGAGAGGGCTTTTAAAAGTGCACACTATACCGTGAAACCTGTAAACAACAATAAAACATCTAAAGTGTGTTCACGGTAAATTGAGTACTTTTGAAAGCCATGCTTAAGATTTACCTGCATGCATAACGTGTATTCTTCCACCATATGTAATATTTACAGTGCCACGGGCCTCATTACTTTAATCATGGGTCGAAAAAGTGAAACTGTAAAATTATTATGAAAATAAATGTTATATAAAATGGTAATTGTCGCACTTAAATGTATTAAAATAACACAAAGAAAAATACATAATTTCTGTATTAACACATGTTTACTTAACACTTTTAATTTTACGTTAAAACATGGAATTACTTGTCCTCCGTCGTTACCAACTTTACTGGGCGCATGCCAGTAAGTGTGTCCGTTAGAATGTACACAGGAAGGACAGTGGCATTTTTCAAAGGTTGATTTCAAAAGCGTTCAATTGACCGTAAACAGAACTCTACCACTCTTTCTGTCGCGTTTCCTTTCATATAACTGACACATCATCCTGCGGTGTAATCTGCGTGTTGGTGCGACATTTGGGCGTCTGTTAACATCTGGGCCTTGAGAGCCGATGAGGGTAAAGCGACAGCCACGCGTCGCTGGATATTGGGCAAGGAAGCCGTTGGATTCCTACATGCCTATCTGACAATCAGAAAATCCTACATCCTGGTTGTCTATCGGAGTCTAAATGAGCACATATACGTGTCCATTTTACCCAACAAAATCTGACCGTGAAGTCCGAATGGTCCAATTGACAGTATGTATTCTGCACACCGTCAATCCTGTATCTCTCATCCCTTCTATCCAGCATTTCTAAATCTCCACCAGTTCATTATACGGTTGTCTCAAAAATATTTTTGTCATGCCTTCCGCTTATTAGTTAGGTCATAGAAAATTGTGTCTGTCACATCGCATATGCTATTTTGCCCCAGCGCCCTCGTCGACGTATGTGCTTGTCATCTGATGAAACTTCAATCGTTTGCATAACATCCATCTTTGTGCGTATCTACTGACGTTCATGGCTACCGAATGATTTTTACAGAGTAAGAAAATTTGAATTTCAGAGAGCGTGTTTTGAGTATTAAAGTCATATTTCAAAATTATTAAATATTTTCAGAAAACCAAAGCACTTAAAAATTTAAATGTGCAATTATAGGTTTTAACATTTTTAAAACTTTAGTGGTTTAACAAACGCGTCGATAAACATAGCAGTCAATGGGATGAAATGTTAACAATTTTCAATTTTCTATTTTCTCGCTTGATAATATTATAAAATTTGTTGTTTGCGAATTTATTTACATATGCCTTATCCAAGTGAGGTGTGTTGCGTGGATCTCTGTGTTTATGCGGGTGCATTCGTACATCGTGTTATTAAATCTACCTCCGCGAGCGGAAAAGGACAACGTAGTGATATGATATCGCGTGACGAGACATGAAGGAATGTTTGATTGACAGCCAAGCGATAATCTTACTAGGATTTTGAGTCATGAAGGCATTCCGCGCGCGATAACCCTTTGGAGGTTCACGCGCTCCTGACCTTCGGCGGATACAATTTCTACGTTTATCTGAAGACTTTTCTGCATTACAGACCTCGTTTCTCTCAGTGTGAATCGGGTGCATTAAACCTTCAAGATGATAAGTGCGACTGATATATAAGTGCTGCGGGCCTCCGAGCCAGGAGATTTTATGAGAGTCGCGAGTCGGGGCGTTTGTGCGACGTTAAGCGATATACAACGAGTTAGAAGAGCAACAAGTATCGCTGGAAGTGACCAGCGGAACGAAAATCTGCAACAGCGAACATTAGAGCAGTGAAAAGTGAGACTGGCAGGGTGGATTATTGGACTAGATAAGTGAGCGAAATACATTACAGATGATGGCAACAGACAGACTGAACGTGTGTTAATGATGAGTATAAGTTAATTGACTATAATCAAACAGAGGAATTGAGAAGGACATTAATTAGATTTGAAGTAGACATAAAATATTGCACTTACTTAGAAATAAAAAGAGTAAAAGTGGAGATAGAATATTAAAGGCTTCAACAAATAGCTGCGTGAATAAATTAAAAACCAAATTTAGTTATTTTATTTTTATTAAGACCTCCATCCCTCATGAAGTTAGATACGCCCCTCAGGTGTCTTGTAACACTGATGTCAGAAGTGCGATGGAGGCATTTACCTGTAAATTAAGTTAGTAAATAGACTAGTATTTAATGGGATTAAAATAAAATAAAATTATTTTATACCTGTGGGCAAAATAAATAATTATAAGTCTGTTTTGTACAATTATCGCAGTGAATGTTAACAAGAGAAGTGTCTACAGAACTTGAAGCACTGCAAGTATTAATTGAGGTATTAATTAGCCAAGTGAGAGCAAGCGCAAATAGCTTGAGGTAAGATGTAAAAAGTGAAATTTGTATTGCGAACGAAACTGTAAAGGCCCAAATACGTAGTGTGAAATAAAGTGTGATTGAAACTGTAAATAGTGTAAATGGAAATGTAGACAGGAAAATACAAGGCATTAGCGAGTTAGTGAATACGATAAATTGCTGTGTGGACGAGAAAATTGACAGCGTAAATGGATGAATGGACAGTGTCAGTGAAAGGATGGATAATGTCGAGAATGAAATGAAACAGAAGATAGCAGCTATGCAGCATTGGTTTGTCGCAGCCAGGAATGGGGAAGGGGGTTTTGATTAAACCCGTCTCTTATGATGGCCAAACTTCTTGGCGGGAGTACCAACACCAGTTTGAAATAGTCGCCACCCTGAATGGCTCTGTCAGCCGAACAGCGAGTTTACTACCTCGCCGCTGTACTGAGAGGGCCATTACTGAGCATACTACAATTTCTTCCAGAGCGACATCGACTGGAGTACCCCACACTGTTGTTGGCCTTGGAGTTACGAGGCCGCGGTGGCTGAGAGGTTCGACTGCTTGCCTTACACCAAGGCGATCCGGGCTAAATCCCTGTGACAGGGTCACTCCGGATTTTCGCAAGTATGAATCGTGCCGGACGAGGCTACTGGTAGGCAAGTTTTCTCGGGATCTGCCGTTTTCCCACCCTTTCATTCCGGCGCCGCTCCATTTTCACCTCATTTCAACCTCATCGGCTCTCAAGATTTCGTTGTTAAGAGCCGCCGAAATCTCTCAACTCAACTCAACTCGTGTCCCCACACTGCATTGGTTTGTGGATAATAGCATTGTCAAAACAAACCGATTCGGATTTTAGGTTACGCCCCTTTTTGTGTAAATATGGGCTTACAAATATATGTACACTTCGTCTGACCTGAGTTTGAATGCAATATAATACATTCCAGTTAGGTAATTTGTTTTTTATAAAAGCACGGATCTGTTGTAAAACTGAATGCACATTAACGTTAACATCACGTTTTAACAATGCGATTTTGACAGTTCGGAGGCATTTCCTGAGACAGTGTTGGGGGACGTCCCAGAAGACGAAAGGAAGTCTACCCCGTCTTTCGTACGTGATTGGTACGCACTGAGACCAGTGCCCGATTCAGTGTTCATCATAGACTGAAGACAGAATAAAAGATGATGTAGATTGATTTTCTTCTTCTGCGTATTTACACATCATTGGCTCATCCATCATTAATACATCGTTCATAGTCATATAGGAAATAGTGATAAACATGTTTGTTTCCATTTGAAATGTCAACGAATCCAACCTTTTATATGATTAAAATGCTTTGATTAACTTATGTGGACCTT
>NQII01008619.1:0-39860 GCA_002778355.1 Clitarchus hookeri | reverse complement strand
ACGTGGCATGTACTCGACTAATGTCTGAAGGTATGCAGGAGGCAATTCACACCATGAATCCTGCAGGGCAGTCCACAAATCCAATCTGCGCCAATTTGAGAAAGGGTTGCACGTCTGTCACGTTTAATGATTCTAGTTGGTCCTCGTTTGTCCCGTTATTTCACGATCTTTTTCCGGCCGCAGCGATGTTGAAGATGTGATGTTTTATCGGATTCGCGATATTCACGGTACACTCGTGAAATAGTCATACGCGAACATCCAAATGTTATCGCTACCTCGCAGATGGTATGTCCATCTCTCGTGCGCCGACTATAACACCACTTTCAAACCCACTTAAATCTTGATAACCCGCCATTGTAGCAGCAGTAACCGATCTAGCTGCCGACCGCATCGCGTTACTCTGATTGGTTCCACACCTCTGTTAATTGCATACGCACGCCAATACCAGTTTTTTTGGCTCTTCGGTGTGTGTGTGTATATATATACATATACACTACTAGTTGCATCACAATTACGTTAGCGGAAATTTAGAAACATCTCAAAGCACTTATACATACATACATAAACAGGAATTCTAACCTGAAATTCTATTCTCGATGTTTTTGATATTGTTATTGGCATAAAAGCTGTTAATTGTTGGAACACGGAACTCTTTGGGGTTAATTCGCAGTCGATCCCTATAAATCACAGTCAAAAAGTTGACGTAATTAACTCAAGAGGAGCAACATCAGTCTCGACCTGCTAAAACGGTATTACTGGATCGATTCCCGGTGGCGTCACTCCTGGATTATTCACGTGTTGGAAAAGTGGTGGTTGTTGCCCGTGGTATATAGGTTTCCCTTGCCTTTGCATTCCGTAGCCGCAACAAATTAGAGTCATATTCTGTGTCACCGTTCAGAGATGACTGACGTATACGCTTCCCAAAATTTTAAGTCTGCCGGTCAAAAGGTACATACACTCTAGGGTTGCGCCTCTCCGCACGCTTTATTATTGCTAAAGGCTGTTCGCGGTTAAGTTTCCACTACTGAAATCATCCTTCGAAAAAATATTACTGCCAGCAGGCTCCCGGTTAAGTAGGTAGAGAATAAATAAAAAATCGTTCTTAAGACTTGGCGTTGTATTGTGAGCGTAATATTTGAGATTATGACCACTGAAGTTCGTGTTTCTTGTTTTATACTACACTTACGTTAAGAATTAGCGTATTAGAAACACATTTAAATTCCTGACAATCCCATGGCTTTATTTGGATGGCGCTTGAATAAAGTGGTCAGCCCCATAGCAACGTTAAATTCACATATGGCGGAAGAAAACAAGATGAAAATAAAAGCGGATCCTAAGCAGGGTTTCCAAAAGTGCTGAATTAACCATCAACCGCCAGAACAGCCGATACAGTTTTCGAAACTTTAGAATGTAAGAACTTACCTTAATTGCTATTTCGAAAATTGAAGTACGCAGTATAGTTTGAGTGACATTCTTTATATTTATGTTGGGAACCTGAAAGCTGGCAGTTCTGCAACTAAAAATTAAACCTCTGGGTAGCACTGATGTTGCATCTGTTCCAAATATTCTTCGTTTTACAGGTCAACAAATGGCATAGTTGTAATAGTTCACAAAAAAAAATTAATATTTACATTTTTATTGTGTTAGAACGAACGTAAATAAAATACTTTGTTCTTCGTCCTAGAAAGGGAAATGAACGAAAATTGTCTACGTGTTGATAAGTATTCGGTCGTAAAATGTATTTAGCAAAACACTGCATTGAACAATTACTTTAAGCGTGACACCATAATTGAAAAAATCCTTTTAATTACTTCCCAAAAAACTGGTATAGGCGTGCGTATACAAATAACAGAGGTATGGAACCAATCAGAGTAACGTGATGCGGTCGGCAGCGCCTATATAAGCAAAGCGTCTGGAAAAGTTGCTAGATCGGTTATTACTGCTGCTACAATGGCAGGTTATCAAAATTTAAGTGAGTTTGAACGTGGTGTTATAGTCGGTGCACGAGAGATGGGACATAGCATCTCCAAAATAGCGATATAATTTGGATTTTCGCGTACGACCATTTCACGAGTGTACCGTGAATATCGGAAATCTGGTAAAACATCAAATCTTCGACATCGCTGTGGCCGGAAAAAGATCGTGAATGAACGAGACAAACGACGACTGAAGAGAATCATTAAACGTGACAGACATTCAACCCTTTCTCAAATTGGCACAGATTTCAATTCTGGGGTATCAAAAAAGTGCCAGCGTGCGAACTATTCAACGGACCATCATTGATATGGGCTTTCGGGGCCGAAGGCCCACTCGTGTACGGTTTTTGAGTGCACAACACAAAGATTTACGCCTCACCTGGGCCCGCCAACACAACCATTGGACTCTTGATGACTGGAAACACGTTCCCTGGTCTGACGAGTCTCGTTTCCAATTGTATCGGGTGTATGGACGTGTACTGGTATGGAGACATCCTCATGAATCCATGGACCATACATGTAAACAGGGGACTGTTCAAGCTGGTGGAGGCTCTGTCATGGTATGGGGCGTGTGCAGTTGGCGTGAAATGGGACCCCTGATACGTCTAGATACGACTCTGACAGGTGACAGATACGTAAGCATCCTTTCCGATCACCTGCACCAATTCATGTACATTGTGCATTCCGACGGACGTGGACAATTCCAGCAGTACAATGCGACACCCCACACATCGAGAGTTGCTACCGAGTGGCTCCAGGAACACTCTCCTGACTTAAGACACTTCCATTGGCCACCTAAATCACCAGATATGAACATTATTGAGCATACCTGGGATGCCTTGCAACGTGCTGTTCAGAAGAGATCTCCACCGACTCGCACTCCTATGGATTTGTGGACTACCCTGCAGGATTCATGGTGTGAATTGTCTCCTGCATACCTTCAGACATAGTCGAATCTATGCCACGTCGTCTTGCGGCACTTCTGCGTGCTCGCGGGGGCCCTACACGATATTAGGCAGGAGTACCAGTTTTTTTGGCTCTTCAGTGTATATATCACAGTTCGAGCCAAACACGAAATTATACACACAAACGCTTAGAGCGTCTCTTTGTAAAACCAGCGCAACTTGCGGCATAATTATTTCCTGTGCGAGACTCTCCCATAAGGGCAAAAGGGTTCACGTTTTGTTTCTAACCTGAGTATAATAAACTTTACTCCCACCCTAGGAAGTAAGGTTATGATACTGATCTTGTTTTTTAAGTTCAGAATTTAATAACTTGTGGGTATCGTGCTGGTAAATTGACTTAGTACACAGCATACTTTAACTGTCTGAAGTTACTAAACCCACCTACCTGGAATTATTTTTGTTGTTTGAGGCCGAGGACCGCGCAGGTATTGAGGGCGACTCAGCAACGCGTATCAAGTGCACCATCGCCACTAAGCGCAAAACTCTGAACTGGCATGCAGTGTTCTCGTCGTGCTGCGTGTACTATATATAAGTATTATACACAGCCATCACAGCCATGCTCTTATTTTTCAACGAGGCGCTCTTAGCTATTACGGCCATTCCGCACCCCGGCCGCCCAGTAGGTGGGGAAGAGGGATGACGACCTCTCATCGCGGACATGACCAGCGCTCACCCAAGTTGACCAAATCCGAAGCCCCCGTCTGTTTCATAAGATCGCACCGAGCATGTCCTACCACAAGGCCTGAGATCCTAGTACTCAGTTTACCAAGCGTGTGGTCTAGCCGGAGCACTACCCACACCCCTAATGTCATGACAGGACGCTACCGGAGCAGGTGCCTGCTCACCACCCGGCTCTTCAAAAAGAGGGGGAATCTCTCCGAGCCTCCTCCAGCATGCGGAGTCAACCACCGCCAGCACGAGTCCAACGTCTATTGATCAGTACATCAGTGAGAACCACTGATGGGGCTCACCTGATCTGCTACTTGTACTCATGGAACTTTCAGCGGTGACACCATTATCAGTGCACAGTGATTGTACCGAGCAAGGCCTGCCAAAATGATAATACATTGTAATTGCTGTTGGTAGATATGGACGTAGAAATTTTATAGTTTTACTTGTGCCCGTTGGTTACGTTTTCGGTTAATAAACAGAACATTCCATATAGAACAAGTTTCATTGTGAATCAAAACAAAGCTAGGAAAAACCGAGGATTGCGATCAGTGACAAAACTGAGGTTTGGGCTATTTCTTCATCTCTGACAGCGTGCACAGTTTGTAAATTAATCGAATGCAGGCGTTTTTGATGCCTCACGAACCAAACAGAAATGTGGTTCACAAAAGAATCTGATGGAAAGTATGTGGCAATACATTTGTGTGTATCTGACGCGTATATTGTGAGATACAGCTGTATGAAATTTTTTTTTAGCTATGCTGGAATGATATAAAGTGGTGTTTATAATGTGCCTGATATCTTGAAATTGCTCAACAGCCCTCGTCAAAAGTGTATTCTTTTCGTAGATCAGCATATTGGACTCACATATAAGAGTTTCGTATAAAAACACGTATTTCAAATACACAAGATGTTGTTAGAGCACCAGGTAGGCGGGGACCTTAACATACGTTTATTTCTCACAGGCGCTACCAGAGTAGCAGACGCCAGTACTGCCAAATATAAAAAGGGTGTAAATTCCTGCCAGGAATGTTGTGTTTGTTTGTTTTTCAGTGTTATTTCACGCCCCACAAATTGCAAACCAAAATATAAAATGATTTTTTCTCGCCAAATGGACAACAATATCTCTCCACTCAGAGCAATAGGCTTCCATTAAACGTGTAGTGTCTTCGGCTACAAAGTATTCCGCCCAACCATGCCGCCCAGCCCGTCGCAGTGTTTATTTCGCAACTCGCGAAGACAGGAAACGGAGATAAACCATTAAGTTCCAAAAGTACGGATAATATAGGCTGTTAACAGTTAATTGAGTAGTTTAGAAACCAACCTTTGAAAAATGTCACTGTTTATACCTTCATATATTTTAACTGACACACAGACTGGCATTCGCCCAGTAAAGTTAGTTACAATGGAGGGAAAGTAGTTCCATGTCTGAACGTTGACTTAGAAGTGTTAGGTAAACATTTGTGCATTTCTGAATTATTTATTTTGCGTTCAATTTTTTTAATGCTGATAAGTGTAAGAATGATAAATATTTAAAAGTTTCATATTTTCTAATAATTTTACAGTTTCACTTTACAGGCGCATGAATAATTTTCTAAGGTAATGCTGAGTTTACTCAATGCTGGAAGAATAAACAACGTGAATACAAGTAGATCTAAAGCAGGGCTTTTAAAAGTAATCAGTTTACCGTGAACCGAGTATAATATGATATACAGGTTATCGACTAAAGGAGGTTTCACTTCACAGATTATTAAAATTGTAAAAAACAAAAAAAAAAAAGTTCACAAATAGGCAGTAAAATCGTTTTTTATATGTATTTTCCTTTTACTAACAAATTTCCCAGAAACGTGAAATATCCCGCCAACTGGCATCAGTTGCAGACGCAAAGGCAGGCAGCTGGACCACAACGTAAGGGGTGAAAATGGCGGCGGAGTGCTCGTTATAGATGCGCAGCAGCCACTCTCCGTGTTTCAGCATTGTACTGCTATTCTGCCAACATGATTTTAATGTTAGAACACTGCTTATGTAAGAAAGTAATTTGAGATGTTTGCACAATTTTGTATACCACGGTTGCAATTTAATTAGAATATAAGTCAAGAGTATTTCATCCACATTTAAGGCCGTGCCTGTTTGAAATTCGAATGTAAACAAACTCGTCGAAGAGCGTTGACCACGTGACTTTGACAGCCAGGTGATGCAATGTTGGTGACATGCTCGGAGGAGGACGAAAATCGGGTCTAGCTCATCTTCAGCGTGTGGACCAGAAGCCCGTGGACCAAAAAGGCGGTAATAGCCGGGACGTGAGGGCGAGAGAGCGGGGGATGATGTAGAGGTTGGAAGGGGTTGGCGGATATTGGAGGGTGGGGATGGCGAATGAGGGCCGGCGAGTGTTGACAAGCGGCGGAGCGCGTGATGGACGCGGGGTGTCCAGCGTGACGTAATCTCGCGGCACGATCTGGGGGTCCCCCTGGGGCCCTGGCGCCGCGCGGCATCACGCCCACAAAGAGCTTGCAAGCATCTCGCCGGCCACAAAAGGACCACGCGAGCAGGAAAGAAAAGAAGTAAGAGGAATAAAAAGAAGAAAAAGGAAAACTTTTACAACACAAATACTGGAGGGGACCCCCGGCCCAAGGGCTCGGGGCAAGAGCTCAGTTGGAATGTAAAACAACGGCCGGCGCCCTCTTACCTGTTGTGTGTGTCTANGAAGGGGGAAACATTCAGCTAATGTTTTCACTGGCATTACTGCCGCGGTTTTATCCCACGTAGCTCTGCTTGTCTCTGGTAGCTACAAGAAATAAAATTAGTGCCTAATGGTACAGACAGCCTGTATTTGATATGGCATTTGGATTATTCCATTACAAAACCCAATTTCAGAGTCGTAGAAAATGCAACTGTGAGGAGTCTATCCATACTAAACTTGTTTCAGTGTATTGTAATAAAATACCAAAAACATAACATTTTAGACGTTAATTTGCCAGTTCCCTTTCTGTGATGGTGCATTTACCTGTGTGAGTCTAAAAACCTCTAAACGAATTATTATAAAAAAGGTTAGACATTTATATTGGTAATTCTTTCTTTTGTATATGGCGTAATTAATTTTAGACGAATTTCCATCCACAAATTTTACTTAATGTCAAGATCATTTTCATCCACTACGTCTCAGACTTTTAAATGTGTACATTAGCGTTACGTGCAGTTTTAGTTATATTATGGAAATCTATATAACCTCTGAGGTAAATTTATTCTCATGTTTAGCATTAAAAATGTTCTTTCCCTTTCTGTGCTTTTACACATACATTTGATCTACTCTCTGTGAAATTTCCGAAAATTTATGTGACAACGGTATAGTCTCATTATTATATTTTATAATAAAACATACTCTAGAAACGCCTTGTCACGCTTAAGTAATATGATGTATGAGAAGGTGCATTTACACATCGATTGGAAATTTTAGCTAACATCACACAAATACTTGCAGCTGAAAATATTTTTTAACAAATGCAATCTGCCATCCGTTGATCGTAATTGACGTGGCAACGAAAGTAAGTTTAGTAATTGAAAACAAGAAAAGAATCTTTAAATACTTGGACGAACTCAAAACATATGTTGTTTCCTGCATGGATATTATTATAATGGGAATTGATAGCGATATACTGCCGAGATTTGTAATCTCTAGTGGCATTAGAAAATGGCATACTATTTAAAACTTTGTGAGCTATAACAAAAATCAGTGTTCATGTTCGCAGGTAAGCGTTTTAATTTCTGTCTGTTCTTGGATACATTTTTGAACATATAACCAGTGAACGAAGTTTATTCACTGCAGAACTTGCCGTCAGCCAACTCATCTTCGTATTCCGTATGGTTTATGTAATTGATATAGTGAGGTTACTTTGGCATACGCGGAGAAGTAGTTCAACTCAGATTATTTTTTTCTTTCAACCAATCCTTTAGTTTTTGTTCGGTAATTGGCACTCCTTGTAGTATTCCTCTCCACGTGACAAGTAGCTTGTCTTTGATAATGCTAATATCCGTCGTGTTCTCAACGATATAATGTTCCGTTGTGCTCCAGCTCATTTGGAGGCCTTGTTTACATTGGAAGTATTTTATAAGTTGTATACTTTTTTTCGAAGCTGTTAAGTTTCAATAGTTCTCCGTGTCATCATGTTTAGTCACGGCCTGGTTACTCAGCGTTTGATGAAGTTATTTGCTTGGTCAGTTATTTTCCTATGCACTGGTTAACGTATAAGGTCCGACAGTTAATTTTATTTACACATTTCAGTGTCTCATAAATACCTGAGTATAAATAAACTTTATTTACAATATAAAACCCCTCTGTAAGTGGCCTGATCTCCATAGCGAGCTTATGGTACTAACTAGGGCGGTCATCAAGTCAGGTAAAATTGATTTATTTTGCTACTACTTGGCAATATACGAAGGCTGTTCATGTTTTCACGACGTAAAATTTAGCATAAAAATATTTGATACCTTCCAAATAAGTTATATTAAAATGTGCGTACGTATTTTGTAATGTTTAATGTAGGCAAAAGTATCAGTACAATGACGGATAAGAAAGATAATCCGTTTATAACAACATTCTTACTATACTAATAATTTCTAGGTCATTTGCGGAGTTCACAGAAATACCTCATCTTCTTTGTAAATAACATTCGTCCCTTCGGTATAACTTTAGGCCATTGTGTCACGACAAGCTACGGAAGCTTTAGAGAAAATCGGCGATTAGTCTCTGGATCATGTTTCATACATCCCAGATCTCGCTGCATGCAATTTCCAACACTTTAAAAGAGGCGAGGGGAAATATTTTTAGAACGAAACAGGAAGTGAAAGCTTCTACACCCACTATTTTACATCGATTCTCAAAAAAAATCCCACGGCGTGTTTAAACAGTGTGGAGGTCGCTACTTTAAAAGGCAAACCCATACCAAAAATCCGATTGATTCGTACTCCGANAAGTCCTACAGCGTGTTTAAACAGTGTGGAGGTCGCTACTTTAAAAGGCAAACCCATACCAAAAATCCGATTGATTCGTACTCCGAATGGCGATCTCAGTCCACGAGCTTTCGTAGTCAGCGCTCGTGACATAGGAAGACTGGTCACATGTTTGGAACATTGGTTTTTGACAATTTGAGTGAGGTGCATGTTTATAGACATTCCAGGCAAGTAAGGTGTGATTCGCCTATATACACCACTTCAGAGAATTTCAGTTCTGTTCGCCTTTGTATTCACACACCACTGTCCTGTACCACGTTCATTACTAACCATATTTCCATCAATTAAAACCCGAGTTGACCACCTGTGAAGTGTTCCTTCCTAGGTAACAAAACGCTAGATCCATTCTCGTCATCTGGGTCATTTCATACTTCGGGTGGTGCTGACGTGACATCGTTCCTCAGTCAACCGCCGATGTGTTTAAAGAATGTGGGACGTCGTAATGTTACGGCAAATTCCCCAAAACTGTACTGAAATCAAGCTACGTAATATACTCATCGATAGCAGTCACCATGTTAAGGTCGGGCGAGTACCCTAATACACTATGGCTTGTGTGGTGTTTATGCGCAGCAATTCCTCGGGGTTCTCCCATTCCACCTTCATTTCTTCTGCGCTTCGTATCATCTGACCTCACGCTATACGTAGGCCTATTTCAAACCGGCCAAGATCGACAGGTCAGGCAATCAGCTAGATGCACTCCTGGCAGGGTCCAGCCCATTGGCGTTCACCCTGCATCAGGCGAAAAAGAGATTAAGGACATTTTTTTTATATATAAAAACGCATTTAAAAGAAGAGTCCACAGCATCTTTTAGCTACCGCAGGGGGAGCATTACGAATGCGGACCTCGTCGCTCGGAATGAAAGACGCGTCCACGCGCCTCGGACCACACACACGCGCACCGTGCGGGCAGTGACACTGAAATATGATTGTCACGTTGTCACGGACCTGCGTCCCTCGTGCATCCCCGCGCCATTGTCACTCTGACCGCTGATTTACAAACAGGGGTGAACGCACCCGCAGCTTTTGTTGCCTTACCTTATTCCGTGATACCCGGAGAGTATAAACGTATCTTATTCTTCTGTCATTACATTTCGTTGCGATGCTTGAGTCATGAACGTTCACCAGAGATTCGTGAGTTTCACAGATTCTTTCCATGCCGGGTTAGCCGTCGAGCACGTACACTCTGGTGTCCCTTTTGTGATTAAACCACGATTGTTCTGACACGCCCTGTTGAACTCGTCCAACCGTAATAGAAAGGAATAACTATTGTTGACTGTATCACGTGCCATAACCGTAGCCAACGGTTAAACATTTGTGGTTGAAGTATCGTTACACGTAACCGTTCTGCGTTGTTTCCCTTGCCCGTTCCCGCTCAAGCTTGCGAAGAACAGTGTGTCAAGGGCATCACTGCTAACCCGAGGAGTGCACGGATATTCACAAAGGTTTGCCTCCACGCATACCGCGATAAGCTTTTCGGGGCTCGTGCCGCTTTTGTCCTTCCTTGAGCGTATTGAATATCTGGGGTTATCGTTGCAAGAATGTTCTGTATATGGCCCTCGTCTCTGTAAATATGACTAGGGAACTATCTGAATCGGGCCAGCGAGCCTATATAAGCGCGGATGGCATCCATGTTGTCTTTCTGGAGTCTGGAGCTCTGTACGATTAGATCGCCAGGTGTGCGAAACCAGCGAAGCGACGAGTGGCGACAGCGACCAGCGAGAGTGAAGTCTACGGACTGCGAGAATCTGTGAGACTGATCTGTGGGACTGGATGCGTGAGTGACGGACACTTAGCAATAGATGGTCGGATTGAATACGTGTAAATAATAAATGTTATTCAAGTTACAACCAATATAAAGACCGTGACAAGTACTTAAATTAGAATTTAGATTGAGATTAAATATTGCTCACACTGAGAATAACAAGTTATGATAGTAGAGATTGGTAGATTAATGATGTAAATATTAGCCGTATGTATTTCATAGCACTATAAATAAAACATATTTTTTTCTTTTATTTTTACTAAGACCTCCTTCCCTCGCGAACCCTGATACGCCCCTTGGTGACTTGTAACAGTATTTTATGGAGCGATAATTCTAGCTTGCTCTCAAATAAATTCCCAAATTCACGTCCCTTTAACGTTTACCTAAAAACTACAACTACACTTAATATGATATAGTTAACATAGTTCCAAATCAGTGAAATATTTAGAATTGCAACCACGGGAAATCAGTGTCAGCTTATTGGTTATTTTTTGCCTTAAACACACTCATTTAATGACCGACTCTCCCTTCATTCCAGCGATTTACATTAGTCTAAACACGGGTTACCATTTCCTACGGCTGTAATCGGTGTAGCAACCTAAGAGCTATAGGAACGTCTCGCTGTGGCGAATATCCGAAATTTAACATCAAGAACTGAATTTGAACTATTCAATATATTTCAATATAATTTTTATTATTAACTATAGAAAGTGTTTGAATTATCAAAACTGTCATGTATAGTAAGTAATAAATAGTTAAAACGATGTATAGAGTAAGAATAAAAACTTGTTAATTGTTTTTTCGAGGGAAAACGCATATGAACGGCAAAATTATTAAATATGCAAAATTAATTACTTTTAAATTGTAAAATTTTATTATATGGAATTTTATTTACAAAAAATTTTTTTAACATAGTTGCCTTCGTAATCTACACCTAATTTCATTTCTTAAACACTCCCATTAGTTTAAAAACTAAAAATTTTTTTGGACAGCTATATAAAATAAATATAATAAAATAATTTGTGTAAATTTAGTGGTTTTAATGTCTATATCCTTAATTTTTTCAAAAAGTTAAAACATTATTCAATGTAATACTAAAATCTGTATCGCTACGTATATGATAGTTATCCGTATTAAAATAACTTGTCACTAAAACAAACCGTATCAAAATATATAACGTAAAGACTGTTCACGGTAAAGTGAGCACTTTTGAAATCAACATTTGAAAAAAGTCACTACGCCTACTTGCGTGTATTTTAACGGACACACTGACTGTAACGCGCCTGGTGAGATTGGCAAAGACGGAGAGAGAGCAGTTCAATGTCTCAACGTTAAATTACAAGTGTTAATCATAATTAAACATTTGTGAACACTAGAATATTTCATTTGACATTTTTTTTAATGAGAGTAAGTGCAAGAATAAAAATATTGGTATATTATTTACTTTTCTAAAAAAAATTACAGTTGCCCTTCACCGACGCACGAATAAAGTGATCAGGTCAACGGCAACGTTAGTTGTACATATAGTGGAAGAATACACAATTAGCAAACAAGTAGATCTTAAGCAGGGCTTTCCAAAGTGCTCATTTTACCGTAAACAGCCTATAGTTAAGTTATGTTCATTTTTTTGTGTTTTGGGAATGTGAGCACTGCTCGACCTTTTCGTAGCTCAGAACTGGATTCCAGAGACCAGTACTTCACTGAATGACGTCATTCTTTCAGCTTTGTAACTTTCTCACAGACGTACGATTATATGGTCAATGTTCTCTGTAAAATTATTATATTTCTTACACAATTTCTGGAAGTTTAATTAATGACGATTTTATGGTTCATCTTATAGAGTAAGTCAGGCACTTACGACAACATTTTGTAGTGAGCATGGAGACGTAAACCGGCAACTAAAAAGGAGCAAGGTTGTGTCAAGGTAGCCAAATGACCAGCATACAGTAGAAATACAAAAATAAAAAAAAAATAAAAAAAAAAAAGGCTTTTCTTGTTGAGGTTTATGGGTTTCTTCTGTAATAAAACTTGAGATTTCTAGTATAAACGTTTTATTCACAACACTATAACAATGATAGAGCAATAAAGACACAGTTGTACTAAAAAGGCGCCGTTTTACAGTGGCGTCGCTTAGTGACAGTTATACCAACCAAACAGGTGACAATAATGCCAACTAAACAATTTGTTTTTCAAACAATGCAGAATGTTAAACTTTAATATTGAATACTCCCACTAAAATTTTAACATTACTAGTTCAAATAAAATTACTTGCAATACCAAAAATGATTTATCAGATATGCAAAAGATTGAGTGGGCAAGGCGTTAGTTAACATGTCTGCTAATTGATTTTTACTTTATACATACTCCATTTTAATTAAGCCCAGCTCCACCTTTTCCCTTACAAAATTATATTTGACATTTATATGCTTTGTTCTTTTATGATTAACAGGGTTGTTTATTAGTTTAATAGCACTCTTATTATCAATACATAGTGTAATACATTTATAATTCTCACCTAACTCTGGCAATAATTGTTTCAATCACAGTATTTCTTTTGCCGCTTCACAGGCAGCTACAAATTCTGCTTCAGTAGTTGAGAGAGCAATGGGCTTTTGTTTTTGACTGCACCAAGTGATTGGTCCTCCATTCATATGAAAAATGTAACCTGTAGTAGACCTACGGGTATCAAAATCCCCTGCAAAGTCTGAATCTGAATATCCTATGAGATCACGGCTTTCTCTATATTTAATACAATTATCTTAAGTATCAATTAATTCTTATTACACGTTTAACAGTATTTATATGCTGTTGACTAGGGTTATTAACATATCTGCTCAAAACATTCACAGAAAATGATATATCAGGCCTTGAAACGGAACACAAAAATAACAATGACCCGATAGCTTCTCTGTATGGAAAATTTGGAACTTTTTTATCTACATTTTTTTGATAGTAACATTTATGTCTGCTGGAGTACTTACAGGGTTTGCAATATACATAGAAAACTTTTTTATTATTTGCTTGATGTAATTCCTTTGACATATACATATACAATTATTTAATCTCTCTATTTCCGTGCCAACAAAATATGTTAAATTTAACTCTTAAATTTTAAATTCTTGTTTTAAATAATCAATTATATCGTAAATACTTGTTTACTCTCAGATACTACCAGTGCATCATCAACATAAATTTCTTTAAATTTTTGGGACAAACTCGACAATTCAGTGTAAATGTAAAAACCGTGTAAACACACAAATCCGATCGAATTTGATGGTGGGTCACCCCCTCCCTTTTTCCACCCACCTTCCGGGGCGAATTGGTAGGATGATTCTGCGATGCGTGCCATTACCTCTGCCACTACTGAGATGAGCATGACCGAGAACCAAGTTGGGAAATTTAATATATTCCTTTTGCAGGTATCGAACACAGATCCCCAGGCAAAAGCAGCTTTGCAGGTATCGAACACAGATCCTCGGGCAAAAGCAGCTTTACAGGTATCGAACACAGATCTCTGGGGTCAAAAAGCAGCTTTGCAGGTATCGAACAGAGATTCCCGGGCAAAAGCAGCTTTGCAGGTATCGAACACAGATCCCCGGTCAAAAGCAGCTTTGCAGGTATCGAACACAGATCCCCGGGCAAAAGCAGCTTTACAGGTATCGAACACAGATCTCTGGGGTCAAAAAGCAGCTTTGCAGGTATCGAACAGAGATTCCCGGGCAAAAGCAGCTTTGCAGGTATCGAACACAGATCCCCGGTCAAAAGCAGCTTTACAGGTATCGAACACAGATCTCTGGGGTCAAAAAGCAGCTTTGCAGGTATCGAACAGAGATTCCCGGGCAAAAGCAGCTTTGCAGGTATCGAACACAGATCCCCGGGCAAAAGCAGCTTTACAGGTATCGAACACAGATCTCTGGGGTCAAAAAGCAGCTTTGCAGGTATCGAACAGAGATCCCCGGTCAAAAACAGCTTTGCAGGTATGAGAACACAGATCTCCGGTTAAAAGCATATTTGCAGGTATCGAACACAGATCCCCGGTCAAAAACAGCTTTGCAGGTATCGAACACAGATCCCCGTTCAAAAGCAGCTTTGCAGGTATCGAACACAGATCCTCGGGCAAAAGCAGCTTTACAGGTATCGAACACAGATCTCTGGGGTCAAAAAGCAGCTTTGCAGGTATCGAACAGAGATTCCCGGGCAAAAGCAGCTTTGCAGGTATCGAACACAGATCCTCGGGCAAAAGCAGCTTTACAGGTATCGAACACAGATCTCTGGGGTCAAAAAGCAGCTTTGCAGGTATCGAACAGAGATTCCCGGGCAAAAGCAGCTTTGCAGGTATCGAACACAGATCCTCGGGCAAAAGCAGCTTTACAGGTATCGAACACAGATCTCTGGGGTCAAAAAGCAGCTTTGCAGGTATCGAACAGAGATTCCCGGGCAAAAGCAGCTTTGCAGGTATCGAACACAGATCCCCGGTCAAAAACAGCTTTGCAGGTAGAGAACACAGATCTCCGGTTAAAAGCATATTTGCAGGTATCGAACACAGATCCCCGGTCAAAAACAGCTTTGCAGGTATCGAACACAGATCTCCGGTTAAAAGCATATTTGCAGGTATCGAACACAGATCCCCGGGCAAAAGCAGCAACGTTACTTGTTACGACGCTTTTTTGACAGGAGTAACTCCTTCAGACATTTGGTGACAGATATCAATTCCAGTGACAATACTCGTAGGAAATGTCTGAATGAGCACTGCGGGGACGGATACATATCGATACCCACTCCTTACCTGGGANTGACAATACTCGTAGGAAATGTCTGAATGAGCACTGCGGGGACGGATACATATCGATACCCACTCCTTACCTGGGAATCGAACCCGGAACCCATGCGCTACTGACGTCGGTGCTACGAGGCGTGAAACCAGTAACCCATTCTTATACCGATTATAGTTTATTCGCGGTTTCTTCACATTTCCTAAATAAAACATTAAAAATATTACCCTATGCTTTTTTCCTAAATATACCATATATAAACGCGTTTTATATTTTTTTTTATCATAAATATACCCTATTTTTTATTAAACGAACTTTTACTTATATTCTGTCCATGNCGCGTTTTATATTTTTTTTTATCATAAATATACCCTATTTTTTATTAAACGAACTTTTACTTATATTCTGTCCATGAAATATAATATTTAATTTATAATAAATATGAAGAGAAAATAGGTGTGTTGGTAACGCCTAGTAACAAATATTTCTTATGATAAATATGTTGTTAGACCGAGTGCGCACGAATGCGGTGCGCTGTCCCTTTGGTGTAGTTTTCTAAACTAGTTTAAGCTTTGTTCGCACGAGACGGAGGAATATCCTAGATGTAGAACATTAGCAGGGCTTCAGAAAAGTTGGAAGTGTTAAAATATTTTATAATCGTAAAATATTTAGAAAAATATATAATATTTTACACAGAATATGCGGAAATTTTTTGTGATACAATTAAGGAGAAGAATTTGCCTCGTGTATATATAGGGGGNTATTTTACACAGAATATGCGGAAATTTTTTGTGATACAATTAAGGAGAAGAATTTGCCTCGTGTATATATAGGGGGAGATATAGAGAGTGTCCCAGGACCCACCATCCCAAAAAAATAGAAACTCATTTTGACATTAAATTGTCCAAAAATGTTTTAAAGCCGAAAATAACTAGCATCATAATTTTTAAAAATATTGATTTTATTAGATTAATTTAATACAGTTAAGTGAATTTTTTATTTATAGACGGTGCCTTTGCCCNTTTAAAAATATTGATTTTATTAGATTAATTTAATACAGTTAAGTGAATTTTTTATTTATAGACGGTGCCTTTGCCCAAGACGCGAATTGAAAGTCTAAACGTGCAGCTGCACAATGGGGAAATAATACTCACCCCCTCCCCCCTTCTCCAAAACAGAAAGTTTACGCTCATGGGTGTACCGGACAATAATCCTGAACGTAATAAACTTGAAGTATCTGCACGACTGTGTGAGAGCACAGAAATAGCTGTTGACATTATAATGATATTTCCTTTCTGACATTATATCGGTGTTTCCTTTCCTTCACGTGAGTGATCCAGTGGTATAGCGAACAAGGGGGTTGGAGTGCGCATGCCCGTTGCGCAGTGACCAATCTCTGTCATAACGGTGAAGGGCTTCTTTTCCTACAGGCTCCGACTGATGGTAGTAAGCGGTTTACTTAAATAATTGCTTTGGTATGTCATTAGACTACTTTTGCCTAAGTTATAATCCAAATACTACATCAATGCTCAAATTACACATTTTGTACTAGGTACTTGATTTTAACCCTGAAGATGCCTGCTGCAATGTATAGCGAGACGTCGGTATACCCACTTCGACACGGCTCATCCTCGAAAGCCAAGACAACCTTGCTGACGACCGCGAAAGCCTGCAGTCATTTTTTAAGAGTTCTTCTAGCTGGCACATGAAGAGAGTCATAGATGTTTGGTATAAAACATGTGATTCAAAAACATTTCGATATTTTTTAGTGGTTTGTAAACGCGAAAATTATTTAAGAAACGTTTCGTTTTGAAAAAAAATTTNAAAACATTTCGATATTTTTTAGTGGTTTGTAAACGCGAAAATTATTTAAGAAACGTTTCGTTTTGAAAAAAAATTTGAAGTTCTTATTTCGACCCCAAGGATTATTTTTGTTTTGGGCGTGTGAAAACGGCTAAAAACGTGTGTTTTCAGAATCAGTGTTAGCTGTTAAATTTTCTATACAGAAACTTTGGAGTTGTCTTTAGGGACGCATGACACGTCTATAGTTTGTTCGCGGTTTCTTCACACTTTTTGAATCAAATCCCATGTAAGACGTGATTGTTTGTTTCCTAAATATGTCATATCACAAGCGTTTTATACCTCTGTTAATATAAAATTACCTTGTTTTTGGTAAAAATTAACTTTCACTGATATTTTATCTATAAATTAATTGTCTTTAATTTATAACTAACATGAATAAAGACAGTGACAAAAAAAGGTGTTGGTAATGCCTTGTACATAATAGTTCTTATGCAAAATATTAATATACATAGCGCGCACGAATTTGGTGCGTTGGCCTTATGGTGTAATTTTCTTCTAAGATTTGTTTACATGCGATGTAGGAATATCCTGGAAGTAGAACTTTAGCAGGGTTTCAGAAGAGTGGGAAGTAACCGTGAATTGAGTTTATCTTCATTAGTGTGCAGAATAATATAGGGTCACTGCGTAAAGTCACGTTCAGGCGAGTCGTGTAGAGAAAGACAGCACGCAAGTCGGGCACCTTGCGCGTAGAGGCGACGAGGCAAGTGTTGAGTTAGCAAGAGTTTGCCTTAGAGCTGGTGCGTTTCGAAGCCTAGAACGCGCAAATAATACGCAGGCAGGCGGAACACTTTTTTTAAACACGTGAATTTTACAGGTTTTATTTTCCTTGATCCAATGAAGTGGACGTCCGCAGAAGACCACAGTCTACCCCATATCGTCTTTCTTCCCACCACGCCCCATCTTTAGTTTGTGGGTCCAGCANAAAACATTTCGATATTTTTTAGTGGTTTGTAAACGCGAAAATTATTTAAGAAACGTTTCGTTTTGAAAAAAAATTTTAAGTTCTTATTTCGACCCCAAGGATTATTTTTTTTTTGGGCGTGTGAAAACGGCTAAAAACGTGTGTTTTCAGAATCAGTGTTAGCTGTTAAATTTTCTATACAGAAACTTTGGAGTTGTCTTTAGGGACGCATGACACGTCTATAGTTTGTTCGCGGTTTCTTCACACTTTTTGAAACAAATCCCATGTATGACGTGATTGTTTGTTTCCTAAATATGTCATATCACAAGCGTTTTATACCTCTGTTAATATAAAATTACCTTGTTTTTGGTAAAAATTAACTTTCACTGATATTTTATCTATAAATTAATTGCCTTTAAATTATAACTAACATGAATAAAGACAGTGACAAAAAAAAGGTGTTGGTAATACCTAGTACATAATAGTTCTTATGCAAAATATTAATATACATATCGCGCACGAATTTGGTGCGTTGGCCCTATGGTGTAATTTTCTAAGCTTTGTTTACATGCGGTGTAGGAATATCCTGGAAGTAGAACTTTAGCAGGGTTTCAGAAAAGTGGGAAGTAACCGTGAATTGAGTTTATCTTCATAAGTGTGCAGAAAAATATAGGGTCACTGCGTAAAGTCACGTTCAGGCGAGTCGTGTACAGAAAGACAGCACGCCAAGTCGAGCACCTTGCGCGTAGAGGCGACGAGGCAAGTGTTGAGTTAGCAAGAGTTTGTCTTATAGCTGGTGCGTTTTGAAGCCTGGAACGCGCAAATAACATGCAGGCAGGTGGAACCCGTTTTTTAAACACGTGGATTTTACAGGTTTCATTTTCCTTGATCCAATTAAGTGGACATCCGCAGAAGACCACAGTCTACCCCATATCGTCTTTCTTCCCACCACGCCCCATCTTTAGTTTGTGGGTCCAGCAGNTCCGCAGAAGACCACAGTCTACCCCATATCGTCTTTCTTCCCACCACGCCCCATCTTTAGTTTGTGGGTCCAGCAGTTTGGGGGCGACAAGGCGTGCAGATGTCGAGATGGACAAAGGTGGAGGGAGGGTCTTGGCACCTGCGTCCAACGCAAAAGAGCCTTGCAGATGAGGGTACCCGTAGACAGCCGCATACGTCTCTCCCGAGTAAACCTGCACTGTCCAATCCACCTGACGTTGTTATTTCATCCCTCCCCATCTACTTACTTCCCCTCATTACGTTTCCCGCATATGGAGGGTTCATAGGACAAGGAGACAAAGTCCATTTTTATAAAACAACTGGTAACGTTCACAATGGAGATATTTCAGACAGGATATTAACTATGAACAATACTTACATTTAAATGTTAAATATATCTACAAATGTAGATGAATTTATAGGCCTACACTACTTCCTGGGAATCTTTATGGAGTGCGATGGAGAGGTTTTGGACGGCTACTACAGCGGAGTCGTGATAGCATAGGAGTGTGAAACGAGGTGAGTATGGAGCAGGGCCGGAACGCAAGGGCTGGGAAACCGGAGATCCCCGAGATAACTCGTCGACCAGCGGCACTGTCCGACACCATTCCCACGTGCGAAAATCTAGGAGTGACCCTACCGGGAATCGAGCCCGGTTGGCCTTGGTGGGAGGCGAGTGCTCTAGCCGCTGAACCACCGCGGCCCCGGGAAATGTTACGCATAATTAACTTGAATCTCACTTTTTTATTTTCTTTAATTAACTACATGGACATGATCTAGTTGTGCACTGAACCCTCCATATCACTCCGCATCTCTTGCCTCCGGCGATTGTGTTCTCGGATCGCTGCGTCCGTATTCTGTTGCGAGAATCTTGGAATCGCTTCTCTGCAGGTATCAGACACGTACCGTACGTGAGGGTCTGGTCTACACGTCTGTTATAGGCTTTTCACGGTAAAGCGACCACTTTTGATTCCCCTGTTACTTTTTCCTTTCAACCATGTTCTGTCCTTTAACCACCTCTTGAAATTAGTATTGACTTTAAAGTAATAAACACAGGGTGTATATTCCACCGCACTCGGACGTTAACGTCTATGGATAAAACTTAATATATTTATTGACTATTATTGCAAATGAGAGGGCTTTCAAAAGTGCTCGCTTTACCGTGAGTAGCTTATACTGCATAGTCTAAGCGGCAGCCGCCTTCCTGATTCGTAACCGACATGTCTTCAAGACAGTTTCGCGACAGTGGAATAACTATCCAGCAAAAAAATTGTTTTATATTTACAGCTTTTTAAAGTTTTATTACGTCATTAATGTCTACAAGTATTGAAAAATAGGCCTTATATATTTTAGAAATTTACTGCAGCCTTCTTTAAGGAAGAAGTCGCTGGTTTCGACTATACATAGAATTATTTACGAACAGTAATGGTTGTTTTGAATATTATGGATGCAGTTTAATTTTGCACGTGAATGGTATTTCTAAATTACAATCACAGTAAATAGATAAAGCATAAATAAGGAAAGAAATGCATGTTTTGATCACATCCGTGCTTAGAACTCGAATTGCTATGCCCGTACCAAAAATAATTCCACAGAACATGCTTTTGGCATAATTTTTCATCACGATGGTATTTTTTACAACCCCATCAATGCAGTGTTTGATTCAGATACGAATAATATAATTTTTTCACAGCCCAGCTTTGTTTCGTCTAGTTTTACAAAAATATATTTAAACATCAGTCAAACTTCTTAATGCTCAGGCAATTATTTTCCAACCTCACAATTGTTTTGACTCTAGAATTTATCAAAAATGATCTGTTTGACGACAGTAGTTAATCGTGTAGGGCCTTAGGCATAGCGAACAAGTAGGCAACAGTCGCATGCAAATTAGATTGATTTAAAATCGAAAAATATGTCACTCAGAGTAAAGAAGGGTAAACAATTGTCAAGTTCCCAGTGTTCCACGTGCTAGAATGTTCGCGCAAACTAGTTAAATTTATTTTCAGTTGTTGTGTAAGATAAAATTATTAATTTACTGAGAGCTGCGCGCCACGAAACAGCGTAAAAGTTAGCAGAGAACTGATATCGTCGGCAAACGTTGACATCATGGACAAAACAATGAATCGTGTGGAAAAACTGCAGACATCTCCGCATCTGTAGATGCCCTTCTTCTGATCTCGACCCCTTCTTCCCTGACCGCAAGCTTCACGGGCCTACGTGCAGGCTACAGCCTCAGCGCTTACATCTTGCTGGACGCGGGAAACTATGTTTTAAAACATTAGTTATGGCNCTTCACGGGCCTACGTGCAGGCTACAGCCTCAGCGCTTACATCTTGCTGGACGCGGGAAACTATGTTTTAAAACATTAGTTATGGCATCTAAAGTTTTGACGCGGGCCTTTTCTCGTATTTTGGATGCATCAAGTCTTTGTGCTCCTGTACTTTCCCGCTCTAAACCAACTCGGACCCGGATGTTTGCAATTAAATTATTCAATGATCACTTATGGCACACAGCCTTNTTTCCCGCTCTAAACCAACTCGGACCCGGATGTTTGCAATTAAATTATTCAATGATCACTTATGGCACACAGCCTTAACGATAATAAAACAAGGTGGCTTGTCCTCCTTCAGAAACTCGAAACGTTTCAACAGCATAATTTTCANACAGCCTTAACGATAATAAAACAAGGTGGCTTGTCCTCCTTCAGAAACTCGAAACGTTTCAACAGCATAATTTTCAAAATTTGCCACCGTATTGGTACCTCTTATTTACAATTTAGTATCCATGGCATCACAATAAAAAGCAGCCAATTTTCTCGCGGAAAAGTGAATTGCTTTACAAATTCCTCTCAAAATAAATTTCCTTCGTTTAGTATGGGAAGTGAAAATGAAAGTTATATAACAGATACATACTTAATTTATAATAAAACATTTCCAAACACAATTAAGTAATTTTGTCGGTGAGTAAATACATCGTTTTCGGCTATATAAAAACAAAGAAAACAAATTACGATCTCAATTTAAGTGAGACATAGTTTCAAACGCTACTAACCTGGCAATTATGTATTTATAAAACATAGGCTTGAAATCGTAACCATCATATTACAAAAATAAGTAACCAAAATATGAGTAAATTTTGCCAGCTGTTACAGCTCAAAGACCAATAATGCTCTTTAAGACGTGTGAAAAATTGGGGCAGTGGCATTTACCTGCAAAAATGGTTAAAAGTCCACTTGTAGAAAAATCAGCCCCAGTGCAGCTGATCAAGATGTAGTACCCACACATCCTGTACGTGAGAGTCAGCCAAACCATCGCATCAATCACGGTCGATAGAGAAGCACATTTGTTTCCTTTTTATAACTATACTTACGACTCTCTGCATGTATACCTGTTCTGAAAGAAATGTTATTTATCGAGGTTCCTTTCGGAAAGAAATATAGCATCCAGTTCAGCCTGTAAAATCATTAGAGGTCTCAAAATGCAAGTGTAGAAGTGCCACTGGGTGACGACACATACATTTCCTGATACAGTAAGCTAGCAACCAGAAATGCTGGTCACTTCTTGACTGTGCAAGAAATAACGAACTATATGAAGGTATAATAACTGTGCTTGTACTGAGGAAACCTTTTGGTCGAATATAAGGAATCGACTAATTTTACTGGCGATGACTGCTGTGTATCGTGCTGCCCAAAGATTTACTATAACTGCGTCGCGACAGGTTCAAGGGGGACTGAAGCTAGTGTTCTACACGTAAAGCCACTCCTGTTCAAGGCACGCGAAGTAAGCTCAAGCTACGCATATGTAAACGACGGAGATGCTGGAGCTTGTTTCGAAAGAGTTTGATCGATAACCTGATTCGATCGGACCGTGAAAACGAACTCGCTGGCCTCGCCCATGGGAAGGTTCACGGACAACAAAGTCTACCCACACTAAGACGATGTGGTATTTTATGGCATCGCCTTCACTTTCAGCCTACGTATGCTCTCTGTTTTTCTCCTGTTTTTTTTAGGGAGGATATTTTAAGTTTATCTAGAGTAGTATTTANCAGCCTACGTATGCTCTCTGTTTTTCTCCTGTTTTTTTTAGGGAGGATATTTTAAGTTTATCTAGAGTAGTATTTATTAGTACATGTAGTAACCAACCAGCGAGTGTGCTAGCTTTATTTAAGTATAACAACTGCTGATTATCGAACTGGCTGCCACGTTAGTAAGTTACACCAAGTACTTACGGATAAAAGTTTGCATAAATGCACAGACGTTGCCAACGCCCTAGGATAAGTTGCTTTTTGGAAATTTACTATCAGGTGGAATGGCGGCGATATACATAACTCATCACCAACTAATAGAGGCAAAAGAAAAACCCCGTTATATTCCGTGACTCTTCAATTCCTGAAAAGAGATGTTGCAGTTTGCGTGGCGNTAGAGGCAAAAGAAAAACCCCGTTATATTCCGTGACTCTTCAATTCCTGAAAAGAGATGTTGCAGTTTGCGTGGCGTATCCAGAGCGACGGCTTTGTCTTCTCTGCAGACAAAAGCTGTGCAGAGCTCTTCTCCGAAGTGTGACACTTACAGCATTCCATTCTGTCAGCAGCGAGGACCAGATAAAACAATCATCCGGGAGCATGTCCGTCTTAGTATGTAGTTCCCGTTACCAGCAGTGTACTGCCTGCGCGAGGCGTATTGTGGCCTGCGTACTGCACGAACCAACTGTGCAAACTCTCCGACCGCGCACTCAGTTTGCTTGTTCCATATGTGCGCGAATAAAGCTGCTTAAAATGTTCTTACTGTAGTCTATTTGCCGTTTCTTCACACTTTTTTAATCAAATCTTTGAAAAATCACTCCATGTGTGACATGTTTAGTTATTTCCTAAATACCTCATGTATCGCAACCATTTTATTTATCTGATAACACAAAAAGATTTTATTTTTCGTTAAATAAAAACTTCACCTATATTTTTTTTATAAATTATAATTTTTAATTTATAAAAAATACGAATAATAAACAGTGAGAAAACATGTGCGTTGGTAGCGCCAAGTAGGAAATTGTTATCAAGCAAAATATTATTACAACTGAGTGCGCACTTACTCAGTGCATTGTCATTTGGTGTAATTGTCTAGACTTAGTTGAGTTTAGTTAGCACGAGGCGGAGGAATATCCTGGAAGTATAACTTTTGCATGGCTTCANATTGTCTAGACTTAGTTGAGTTTAGTTAGCACGAGGCGGAGGAATATCCTGGAAGTATAACTTTTGCATGGCTTCAGATAAGTGTGAAGTAACCGGGCATGGATTATTTACATGCGAATACACGCATCGAAAACCTGTATTCTTAATTTTTTGGTTTATTTCATTTCATTTATAACTTACTCCAAAACGAGCAAGAGTCCACAATATTACAGATATGGAATAAATATTGCAACGGAAAAACATTACAATTCAATAAATTGCCTAAAAATTATTACGGCTCCTCGTAAGTGGGACACGTCTACGCGATTATTAACATCACGCCAGATCCTTTAAAAAGGGGCAGCGACAATGAACGTACATAAATACAAGCACATTTAAAGGCTCATGCTCATTAGTCGTGGAAGCAGAAATGGCAGATTACCGAATTAAGCGAACCATCTATCAAGTTTTATTACTTACTTTATACAACCGCAGAAAGGCGCTGTATAGAAAATGACTAAATCAGGTAATCCACTGATATTCTTTTTTGGAATTCCCTGACATTTTCCTGTTTTCCAGGCAGAATCATATAATTTTCTCTGACCTTATTTCACTGATACTGGAACTTCAAATACCATATTTTTTCACCGCTGACAGAACAGCTATGTTGTCAATGAAGTTTAATTAAATTACACTACAACAGAACAAAAAAGCCAATCAATATTTCTCGCGGTAAATGCGACTTCGCATGAGTACTAATTACAAACACACAAATACTTTATTTTGTACGTGTAATTTCTATGCCAGTTAACAAAGCTGTTTTGTTACACTTTACAAAATTAAAAATTGAAATTTTAAAATGCAAATAATTATATTAGTAATTATAAAGTGTATGCTCTGGGACATCTGGCATCCTGACAGGAACGAGGGGACGAGCCGACTGCCATCTCATATTACGTCACGCAGAAACCTCTTGCTCTGTCATTACTCGCCGACGGGGATCATCTTGGGTGTGTTTACTTCACGCTATTGCATTCTAAGTGGCGGAAGATTTTTTACTTGCTATCCCACCATACCAGCACTATCCATATTGCCTGAAGAATGTTAAAGTTCATTGCCCAGCTGTGCAAATGCTCTCATCAGGCTCTGTCATTCCACCTTGACTTTCTCATATTCCTTCTCGTATACTTTCACCTGGCATCCTGATGGGACAAGTAAATGCTCTGTCATTCCACATTGGCGTACTCATATTTCTTCCGGTCTCCTTTCACCTGGCATCCTTGCGGGGACGAGTCTCAAGCTCTGCCATTCCACCTTGGTGTTCTCGTATTCCTTCTGGTCTCCTTTCACCTGGCATCCTTGCGGGGACGACTCTCATACACTGTCATTCCATTTTGGATTTTTCATATACCTTCTGGTCTCCGTTCACCTGGCGTCCTGGCGGGGACGAGTCTCATGCTCAGTCATTCCACCTTCGTGTTCTCATATTCCTTCTGGTCTCCTTTCCCCTGGCATCCTTGCGGGGACGACTCTCATACACTGTCATTCCATCTTGGATTTTTCATATTCCTTCTGGTCTCCGTTCACCTGGCGTCCTGGCGGGGACGAGTCTTATGCTCTGCCATTCCACCTTTGTGTTCTCATATTCCTTCTGGTCTCCTTTCCCCTGGCATCCTTGCGGGGACGACTCACATACACTGTCATTCCATCTTGGATTTTTCATATTCCTTCTGGTCTCCGTTCACCTGGCGTCCTGGCGGGGACGAGTCTTATGCTCTGCCATTCCACCTTTGTGTTCTCATATTCCTTCTGGTCTCCTTTCCCCTGGCATCCTTGCGGGGACGACTCACATACACTGTCATTCCATCTTGGATTTTTCATCTTCCTTCTAGTTTTCTTTCACCTGGCGTCCTGGCGGGAACTAGTCTCATACTCTGTCATTCCACCTTGGTTTCCTAAAAATCCTTCTAGTCTTCTTTCACCTGGCGTCCTGGCGGGAACTAGTGTCATACTCTGTCATTCTATCTCGGTTTTCTCTTATTCCTTCTTCTCTTCTTTCACCTGGCGTCCTGGCGGTGACGAGTCTCATGCTCTGTCATTCTACCTGCGCGACACGTAGCGAGGCCTCCCCACGCTTGCTAGCCTAGAGTCCTTCCGCGTGCGCGCAAAATACGTCCTCAGCCCACCTATATGCAAAGTTGGCTGTAATTTCCTAACCGTTTAAGATACAGGCTACTAAATTCATAACATAGTCATCATCCCCGACAACGAAAAAGACCTCAAGGGGCAAATACATTTTAGGCCTTCGTATAAGCATTGTTGGCTGTCATTTATCTGCCACAGAAGCTATAGTCACCAAATTCATAATGTAGGCATCACTTCCGACGACGAAAAGGACCTAAGGCTTAAGTAAATAAGCACAGTTGGCTGCCATTTTACCGCCACCGAAACTACGACCTCTAAATTCATATCACATTCATCAGTTCCGACTGCAATCAAGAAGATAGGTTAGTAGGCCTTAAGCCATGTTACAAGCATAGTTGGTCAGCATTTCCAAACCTTTTAAGTTCGGGAACATGTAACAACCACACACGCATGTAGAGAAAATAAAAGAATACATTCAGGCACGTCGCAAAGTCACCGTTGCATGTAGGAGTGTAAGGTCTGAAGTAGCACACACATACGCATCGGCCTGCACGCACTCGTCTATCAAATAGGTGCATACTGATTTCCCTCCACCCCACTACAGAGAGAATTAAATCATAGCTTCGTATCCGACCGGTTGGATGGTGATATAATTTATTGCAACCAAAGAAAACTGACAGGTTATTAAACAGAACTGATCGGCGTCGGTACTGCATGAAGACAGCACTGAGGGGTCGGCACTGAAATAGGTCAGCATTGAGGGATCTGCAGTGAGGAGCCAGCACTGTGGGGTCGGCAGTGAGGGGTCAGCACTAATGGGTCAGCAGTGAGAGGTCAGCAGTGAAGGGTCAGCACTGCGGAATCATCTATGATGTGTACGATTAACCCTATCAGTCCAACTCAAAAACCGTGCGACCGCGTCATCGTTAGCTTGGGTAACACTTAACAACCAGTCATATATTTAAAAATAAAATATGTATGCCTTAATATAAATAAACAGCATCAGGCTCTTGCAATGGTCGGGGAAACCGTCTGTTAAAGATATGAAACCTTCCTGTACATAAAAAATCATTCACGAAACAAACAATAAAGCACTGCCATTTATGCAAGTACATCAGGAGCATGATGTCATATCAAGTCACTATATTTAAATAATACCCGATGAAGCCACAGTCCATAATAGTGATATCAGTTTTGCTATCATGCTAAGAATTTTAGTAAAAGCTAGAACGTGTAAAAGGTAACGATGACAAGAGAAAAAACGAATGATCACAAGGGCCAACCAAAAAAATAACTACAATGCGTGAAGTGCGAAACACATTACGAAATTTCTAAAAACTGTGTTCCTTTGTTTGCCACAAAACAATTTACTTTTAAACCATCAGTTACGCAAGAGAGACGTCACTGTTACGCGCTGATGCAAAACAGATATAAAAATAAAATGTAAAGGAAAATAGTTATAAGAACTTACCATTCATTGCAATCACGTATCACAAATTAATGTCAATTTACAAGAGGAATTAAGTTATGCAGTAGAAGGTAAAAATTTATTTCGTTTGATTATATCAAGCTGCTTATATTAGCATGTCTCTTTAAAATATTGCTTCGAATAAACTAGTGTAGGTAGAGGTAATCGCGTATGTCCACCCTAGAGGGAAAACTAACCACACACTGAGACTAAAGCCTTTAAACATAATTCTGAGGCTCGAAAACACATACGTAGGTCTGCAGAGTTTAGATTACAAGTCATTTATAAACCTAAGTTTTCATGTCCCTATAGATAATTACACAGACACGAAATAGCGTAGCGTACCTTTCGTTGTGGGCATATACACAGAGGTGACAAAATTCATGGGATAGCAATATACAAATATACAGATGTCAGTAGTATCACGTAAAAAATGTATAAATGGGCAGTGCATTAGTTGGGCTTTCATTTGTAGTCAAGTGATTCATGTAAAAAGGTTTCTGACGTGATTATGGCCGCACGATGAGAATCAACAGTTTTTGAACGCGGAATGGTAGTTGGAGCTCAACGCATGGGACATTTAATTTCAGAAATGGTTAGGGAATTCAACAATCCGAGATCCACAGCGCCAGAAGTGTGCCGAGAAGACCTTATTTCAGGCATAACCTCCCACCATGGACAACGCAGTGGCCAACCGCCTGCACTAAATGACCGAGACCAAAGATGTGTGTGCAGAATGGTCAGTGTTAACAGACAAGCAATACTGCGTGAAATTACCGCAGGAATCAATGTGGGACGTACGACGGACGTGTCCGTTGGGACAGTGCGGCGAACTTTGGCTGTACCGGGCTATGCCAGCAGAAGACCGACTCGAGTGCCTTTACTAACAGCACAACATCGCCTGCACTGCCTCTCCTGGGCTTGTGACCATATCGGTTGGATCATAGACTAATGGAAAACCGTGACTTGGTCAGATGAGTCCCGATTTAAGTTGGTAAGAGCTGATGGTAGGGTTCGAATGTGGCGCAGACCCCACGAATCCATGGACCCAAGTTGCCAACAAGGAACTGTGCAAGCTGGTGGTGGCTCCATAATAGTATGGGTTGTTTTTACATGGAATAGACTGGGTCCTCTGGTCCAACTGAACCGATCATTGACTGGAAAGGGTTATGATCAGGTACTTGGAGACCACATGAACTTCATGTACCCAAAAAACGATGGCATTTTATGGGTGACAATGTGTCATGTCACCGGGCCACAACTGTTTGCGATTGGTTTGAAGAACATTCTAGAAAATTCCAGCGAATGATTTGGCCACCAAGATCGCCCGACATGAATCCCAGCAAACATTTATGGGACATAATCGAGAAGTCAGTTCGTGCACAAACTCCTGCACCGACAACACTTTCGCAATTGTGGACGTCTATAGAGGCAGCATGGCTCAATATTTCTGCCGGGGACTCCCAACGACTTGTTGAGTCCATGCCACGACGAGTTGCTGCACTTCACTAGGCAAAAGGAGGTTCGACACGATATTTGGGGGTATCCCATGACTTCTGTCGCCTCAGTGTATATTACCTGATCGACTGCGTGAGGCTCTGTTAAGACGCCTTGTATTAGATCGGCTACTGTGTGCTGCCAAAGGTGGCTCTCGCCATATTCGTTTCTCCAGTCAAACGCTAGAGTGCACGACCATCGTCTGCTAGGGTCGCTGTGGTCTTCAGCCTCCAGGTCGTTTAGCCTGTCACATGTCTGGGGACACCAAAATCTTTTTAGTTACCAATGGTGGCCAGTAGGAGCACTGATGCCACACATGACCGAATCCCGACGTGCAGTATGCACAACACCCACCCATGCATGCAGTACTCGGTGCAATTATCTCAAAAAATGCGAGACGCACGAGGTTTCTATCCAATCGCCAATGAGGTCTGCAGCTCAACGGTTCCCTTAGCACAGTGGGACTACAGCGGTATGGTTCAACTGTGAGGGCTAAAGTTCGCAATATAAAACATCAGCCTAACACGTGGGTTGGGGGAACCTCGTGCAATTGGTAAAACCGGACCAACATGAAAAATTAAGTCACATAACAATAAATAATACATATTCAACATAGACGCAAGTACGCTGCGAGCACGATGTTGTATCGAGCAAATATTACCTGATTCTTTCACAATCCATAATAATGGTATCAATTTGTTATTGCGATGAGAACTTTATTAAAAAAACGTAATGCCCGTTAACGGGAAAAAGAACTTATGTTCAAAACGACCTAACTCAAATAAAAAATTCTAGATTATGTTAAGTGGAGTACAGTATTTACCAGCGGTGATATTTTGAAGACTTATTACGCGACCTGTAAAGTCTGTGGTCCTTTGCTTTCCACTAAACATCATGCGTTTAAACCAGTGGTCATCAAAAAGACGACGACACTGCCACATATTAATTATTAGGTACAAAAGATGAAAAGGAAAATAGTTATAAACACAAACCAACCTATGTATATTGCGCGATCAACGAACGCTGTACATTATGTTAGACCAACAAAAATTACCGTCGCAAAGCTGCCAGTAGACATAAAAAAGGGAAATAGTTATAAACACCTTTCAACCAACACGTATTGTACAAGCGACGAGCACTGTACATCGCATCAGTCGTTGCTAGACAAGACTATGCGTTTAAAAACAGACCTGGTAGCCTTGTTTAGTACAGCAGATTAGCAAACGGTTTTCCCCACGTACACCCTCCAACCGAGTTACGCTAAATTACAGAGTTTACAAGACGTCCACTACTAACCAACGCATAATGTGCGAGCATCAAGCAACATAAGTAACATTATACTAAATTAAAATACTATGGCAGAGTCAAGAAGTAGGGAGAGAGACCAGGTCGACACTGCTACATACCGATACAAACATAAAAAAAAAAAAAATGTAAAGGAAACTAGTTATTAGCACTTACCAACCAGNTTTGCATTATGCCAGACAAGACCAGACCATCCTGGTCAGTACAACAGACGAGCAAACGATTTCCTTACGAACCGACCGGAATGAAACCGTAAAATTCAGATTACAGCCAACACTCACAACCCGCATCACTAGCGGAGGAACGCACCCACCCTGTCCAACATTGTGTGATCAACTAACAACTCGAGCGTCTGAAAGGTAGCCAGGTGGTCGACCGACGGTGTAGGCACTGTGCAGGTCTCAAAGAGTCGAAGGGATGGTACATAGACTAGTCGAGAGTCGAGTCAAGCTCCAGGGTAGCAGACCAGCCGAGTCACTCATGCACTTCGCTTTAAGAGAGGAATTCTCTTATACAAGGCAAAGTAGAAGAGTTTTTTCGTTTTAAATACCATGTACACATACTTATTTTTAAGGATAAAAAAACATGCTAATAATTTGGTGAAAAACCATTTGCCACCGCTCGCAATGAGCAAGGAGGAGCTGTGCGACAACGGTACATGTGAGGACATCTTCAAGAGTCACCACTACCAGGACACATACACCGGCTCCCACTGCCCGGAAGAGATCAACAAGTACGAGAGCGCGCCCTGCCCGTATTTAAAAGGACGAAGAAAAAACATGCGAACACTATGAGTAAACCCATTTACCTCCGTTCGTAATAACAGGATCCGTGATGTGTTACAACATTAAACCTGGTCTTTGGCCGTCAATTCGGATTACATCTACGTTAAGGATGAAGGGGGGAAAACCAATATTTTTTTTATAAAACAACAATGGGAACAGCATGAGAAAATTAATTTTACTCACTCAAAAAAGTAGTAAACATGACAACAAGCAATCATGACCTTGACGATTACCTTTAAACACTATTTTAAACCAAATATCACTTTTAAAAAAGTTAACGTAATTTTTTAACAAATATTAAAATCGCAGAAAAAATCATAAAACCTTGGCTATTTAACCAACTAAGCTGATGACAGGGGCATCCCCACGTCTTCAGCTGCCAAAGTGAAAGGAGAACTAAAGGAATATGAGAAAACCGAGGTGGAATGACAGAGCATAATACTCAACCCCACCAGGACGCCAGGTGAAAGACCAGAATGAATATGAGATAACTAAGGTGGAAGGACTCGTCCCGGCCAGGACGCCAGGTAAAAGGAGACCAGAATGAATATGAGAAAACCGAGGTGGAATGACAGACCATGAGACTCGACCCTTGTCAGGACGCCAGGTGAAAGAGACTAGAAGGAATATTATAAAACCGAGGTGGAATGACTGACCATGAGACTGGCCCCCACCAGGACTCCAGGTAAAAGAAGACCAGAAAGAATATGAGATAACCGAGGTGGAATAATTGAGTATGAGTTTCGTTCGCCAGGACGCCAGGAAAAAGGAGACCAGAAGGAATATGAGAAAATCGAGGTGGAATGACAGAGCATGAGACTCGTCCCAGCCAACACACCAGGTGAAAGGACACCAGAAGGAATATAAGTAAAAACGAGATAGAATGACAGAGCACGAGACTCCTCTTTGCCAGGACGACAAGTGAAAGCAGACCAGAAGTAATATGAGAAAACTGAAGTGGAAATACACAGTATGAGACTCATCCCCACCAGGAAGCCAGGTGAAAGGAGACCAGAAAGAATATGAGAAAATCATGGTGGAATGGCAGATCATGAAGCTCGTCCCCGCCAGGACTCCAGGTAAAAGAGACTAGAAGGAAAATGAGAAAACCAATTTGGAATGACAGAGCATGAGGCTGGTCCCGCCAGGATGCTACGTGATAGGAGGCCAGAAGGAAAAAGAGAAAACCGAAGTGGAATGACAGAACATGAGAATCGTCCCCGCCAGGTGCCAGGTAAAAGGATGACCAAAAAGAAGACGAGAAAACCAAGGTGGAATGTTAGATCAGGAAACACGTCTTCACCAGGACGCCAGATGAAAAGAGACCAGAAGGAATATGAGAAAATCGAGGGTAAATGACAGAGCATGAGACTCGTCTCCGTCAGGACGCAAGGAGAAAGGAAACCAGAAGGAATATGAGAAAACCATGTTGGAATGACAGAGCATGAAGCTGGCTCAGCCAGGATGCTACATGAAAGGGGACCAGAAGCAAGTTGAGAAAACCGAGGTGGAATGACAGAGAATGAGACTCGTCCACACCCTGTGCCAGGTGAAAGGAGACCATAAGGAATATGAGAAAGCCAACGTGGAATGACAGAGCACGATGAGAGATGTTGCACGACGGGGTAATGAACTTGAACATTCTCCAGGCAAGATGGATAGTGCTGGCCTGGAGGGATAGCAGGGAGAAAATATAGAAAAATTCCATAAAGGGACAGCGCACCTCATTTGTGGGCACTCAGTTTAATGATACTTTGCATGTGAACTATTTGGTACTAGACCTTATCAACACACGTATTTTCTCGCAGTTTTATTCGCTTTAATAATAATTTAAATGTTATTATTTATTTATAAAATATAAGTAAAAGTCCTATTTAATCGGAAATTAAATACTTCTAGGTTAACTGAAGTACTAAACGGTAGTACACTGAAGAGCCAAAAAAACTGGTACACCTGCCTAATATCATGTAGGGCTTTCCGAGCACGCAGAAGTCCCGCAAGACGACGTAGCATGGACTCTACCAATGTCTGAAGGTATGCAGGAGGCAGTCCACGCCATGAATCCTGCAGGGCAGTCCACAAATCCAATCTGCACCAATTTGAGAAAGGGTTGCACGTCTTTCACGTTTAATGATTCTCGTTAGTCGTTGTTTGTCCCGTTCTTTAACGATATATTTCCGGCCGCAGCGATGTCGAAGATGTGATTTTTTACCGGATTCCCGATATTCACGATACACTCGTGAAATGGTCATACGCGAACATCCGAATGTTATCGCTACCTCGGAGATGCTATGTCCCATATCTCGTGTGCCGACTATAACACCACGTTCAAACCCACTTAAATCTTGATAACCTGCCATTGTAGCAGCAGTAACCGATCTAGCTGCCGACCGCATCTCGTTACTTTGATTGGTTCCATACCTCTGTCATTTGTATACGCACACCTTTACCAATTTTTTTGGGTCTTTAGTGTAATGCACGACAAATTTAGGAAACAATCAAACTCGCAATACGTGGGGTAATTTTTCCAAGGTTTGATTCAGAAAGTGAGAAGATACGGTAAATATATTATACATGTTTGTAAAGTGTGGAAAGAGATTTTTGTTTGAGTTCGTTCCTGTAAGANTGAAGATACGGTAAATATATTATACATGTTTGTAAAGTGTGGAAAGAGATTTTTGTTTGAGTTCGTTCCTGTAAGAGACGAAACATTCCTTCTGGTGGTCTAGGATAGGCTACCCAGAGTCTCGCACATGCTCGCAGTATTCCCATCGCCGTCGTACAGTTCGGTTGCCACGACTCAGGNGATAGGCTACCCAGAGTCTCGCACATGCTCGCAGTATTCCCATCGCCGTCGTACAGTTCGGTTGCCACGACTCAGGTCACGGGCGATTCGACAATACGATTATCCAGCCTATCTTAATCCGGCGATTCTCACCCTCTCAAACTTTGTAAATTGGTCATGCCTGATTCTAGTGCATTGCCGAGGGGTGCGTTCTACTGTATGATGTTCATCCCACACGCACGCTGATTATCCTGCAAACAACTTCATCCTACGATAGTTCAAGTTGCCTGGACTGCAGCGGTGTTAGCTCTGGTTAGTAGCAGCTACAACCGGCAAATCGCAGCCAAACTTACATCATTGCCATTTTACCCGAGTTAGTGTTAAATACCATGCATTTTGGATAAGAGTAATTCAATGATATGGTATACATATTTTGATACAAGAGCTAAAATACTGCTAATTCCTGAAACAAGTGTAGGTATACCATAGGTATACTATAAGTAATATTCTGACCTATGCATGGTCATAAAAAAAGTTCTTTATTGCAAAATTTACTGGGCGCGAATGGAAAACGAACTAAAACACACCGAGGAACAAATTTTGAAAATAAGTAGAATGTTAACAATATAAATTACCATTGACAAGAAAATGATAAGCAGTATTAGATTGCAACTCAAGAACACATTTTTTTCAATCAATTCTATAAAAAAATGGCGGAATGCTTTAATTAAACTGCCCAATGAAATACAGAAGAAAATTTGTTATGATACAACTATGTTCATAATATTCTTATTACATAAAAATATTTGGTGGACAACGTCTGGTGCTGAATCTTTCTACGACATACAGATTTAACTTAAACAATTTGTCTTGTTATTTTTTTTAAAGAAAAAAATATTTGCAATTTAAAACTACAACTAGTTAGTTACATAAATATTATTGCAAATCGCCATTGACGTACGTGAGTTCGTGAGAAATGAAAGTTTTTAATGAAAATAAATTATCTGAATTTAATTAATAAGTTTATTTTCAATGTTATAAAAACACACACAGCTATTTTATACAGCATTAAATAACATATCTCTATTTCTAACACTTAATATTATTACTAGCGGGTGCAATATTCTATACCAATCTCTGTTATAATTAAGGTCCTTACCAGTGTCACTGTACTGACTACAGTCACTTAATCCCCACTTATAGTAACACACATATGCTCAAAATGTACACTGCCTTACATTAACATCATTCGAAATGTCTACCACTCACGCATCTAATCTCGCTTCCCCACAGTTCAACCGGTCAGTGTTTACCTCTACTCTACCAACGCTAGCTGACTACACTCGCTGGTCACTTCGCTCCGATCGCGATGGTACCACATATCTGGCGCTAATAGCCGTACAAGGCTCTACCACAGAATAAAAAGTATACAGAAGCGAAATGGCGTGGCGGTTCCTTTGATGCAAGCAAACTCTGTCGTTCATTGGCCACACGAAGCTGTGGAAACAGGTATTGGCCCTGGTTAGCTGTTGCACGTAATGGAATATTCCCAACTGGCCGCGGGCTGTCGTCTGGCAGGCTAGTCTCCAGAAGGTGATTGGTGAATGACGTTCCGCCATATTGCTGGCCGGTGAGTCCATTTTGCCAGCACGTGTGGCTACAGTTCACAATACACCCAGCCGTTTCACCTCTGTATTCTTAGTTACTCTGCAATGTTGAGTGGAGAGATTTAGACGTCTCTCAACATCGAAATTTTGAGAGCCGATGGGAGTGAATTGAAGTGAGTATGGAGCAGTGCCGGAATTTACGGGCGGGGGAAACGGGAGATCCCATAGAACACGCGCCGACCAGCGGCGTCGTCTGGCACTATTCCCACATGCGAAAATCCGGGAGAGACCCCCGCCGGTAATCGAACCCAGTTCGCCTAGGGTGGAGGTGAGTAATCTAACCACTTAACCACCACGGCCCCAGCTACTCTGTGGCTTAAGACCCTTGACTCAGAGGCATGCCGTGGTTTATATAGCTGAGCCGACCCAGCTCAGAAGGATTCTCGCCCCAAGAGTTCAGCTGAGGGGGAATGCGGGCGATGACCGGAAATTCACGCAGTGAGTACACAAAACATTTAGTCTTCCAAGGACGGCAGTGTTATAAGTCCCGGTAGCCTTAACGCCATTAGCCTTCGTGGCCTGTTTGTACTCTCCGCCTACCTTTCCACATTTACCGGCGATATGAACGCTCGTTCGGCGGTGGAAGGGACCATAGGCGAGCGGCCTTATGTAATAATATAAATGATTCGGTTAAGATATATTACAGTAGAAATCATGGAAAAGTGAGCGAGAAAAAAAAAATTTGGAATGAACTAGTTTGTATGTGGACAAGGATAAAATTATACTCTTGGGGAAAATTTTTTAATGGACTTGTACGATCGCCTCGCAACTCTATAACTATTATTATTTCCGTAATTTGATTTCAAGATATTGTTAAATGAAAACGTATTTTCCTTGCATGTATTAATTGCAGTATTTTATGTAGAATGAAATGTTATTAGCGAGGGGTACAAAATATTTAGTCTTTAATAATAATGTTGTCCTGAAGAAACATAATTCCAGCCACAGAATATCACACACATTGAATGGGCATTTATGTAAACATTTCTAACCTGACTGTTGCCTATGATTAGCTGTGGTTATAAAATTACTTGAAATCCTACCAAAATGCCCACCAAACATATTTGCAAACCTCAAAGGTACGTGAAAGCAAATGTTATATGCACTCAATGAAGAGACGTTACTTGTAAATTATAAAAATAAAAATTATTTGAACTGTTTCAGCTCTCGCCATATGAATGCAATACGTTTGGCCATTTGAGATTCAACTTGAGGAACTTTGCCGTTTTGTTTTTTGTCATGTCTTTATAAGTTCTTGATAACATTTTGAATTGGAATATATTTTCGTTATCAAGTAACGAAAAGTTTTAGGCCATGTCTAATATTTATGGGGGGTTTAAATCAGTTTATCATTTCACTATCTTTACAAACATATCCTGATTTTAAAAAAATTGGTTATTTTTTTGGAAAGAGATACGCACAAGCAGAACTACAGCTCACAATACAATAAATTTAAGGAGAGCTTGATTTTCAAACAATTCTTGCTGCCTATATGACAATAATTCTGTACATATATTATGTTGTACACACAAGTTACGGTTTTCGTATCACCGTATTTAAATACAAATTACTCTATTTAGAGAATTGGCAATATGTTGACTTTTTTTGAAGTATCTGTTTCACAATCTTCGCTTTCAGAGGAACAATCTATCCTGTGTGAACGAAAGCTCGGTTTACGAAACAACCTGTTGCGCCATACACCCGCGATATGAGTTTCTGCGATCATTAGTTCCCGTGGAAGCTGAAACCGGCTATTACTTCAAGCTGAGAAGCGCCTCCGCGTCGGCACGTGAACAATGGCCGGAGAGATTTCCTTATCGCGCCATCATCGCCTCTGCAAGAAAACTATTCAGTTTATGCCGATTCCGCATCTGAAAGCGGTAATGAGTCCGCGCTATCTTATTTGTTCAGCTCCCAGAGTGGGGAACAAAGAAGTTACCTCGTCTGATAGAATCTCACGAGGCCAGAAAGTAAAACGCCGTTGCAGCAAGATGTACACGACGAAAGATTATAAAAAAAAGGCGATCCATCATATCGAAATGAACCATTACTTTCACTTGTTTTCAGTTCCATTTTTTTTTTCAGTTCAACTTTTTTTTTTGCCGAGATTATTTAAAGCAATTTCTAGTACAGGTAGAACAACGTGTAGCATACGCGAGTATAGAGTGAGCGAGCGGACTGACAACTCGCAAACTTTTCGTGTATCCAGCATGTTTTTCAGGAACGACTTCAGTATTATAGTCCCACATTCGTAGGAGAAAAAAAACGCCTAAGCTTTCCGGCCAACTTAAATATAAATAAGTCACAGCGGGAGAGAAGAGTCTTTGGATTGCAAAGTTTATTTATCTCGCCATTGCCTATCTCTTGGCGAGTTAGCAAGAGAATCTAGAATGGTGCTAAGTGTGCCAGTTTAAGTTTGTCCTGTGTAATTATACGGAAACTTAAGAACGGTCACATCGCACTAGAGAGCTCAGAGTGCGGGCATTTATGGTTCTAATAGAACGACGGTAGAGCTGTAAATTCTACTGGAGAGCCAGCCCATCATTCCTGCTGGCGTAAAATACCAAAATCAGGTATCTCATAAAAGGCATACGTTTCGTAAATAAATTGTACGTTCCTTTATCATTATTATATAACTTATAATACTTTGGTAACCGAGGTAACATTTTACGATGATAGTGGGAAAGTAATGATTATCACACGAAAAACTATTTCTGGAGAAATAAATTCACAAAACATTAATCATATTGAGCAAATAAGTTGAAAAAAGTGTTATTAAGTTTTCGATGTTCAGAATCTTATTTTGGTTGTTATATTAACACTTGAAGTAGACAGGTTATAAATTTAATGGAGGGTTTGTTTATTAAATTTCGTCTCATAATTACACAAACGAATAAAATTGTAACTAAAAATGCTATACTAAAACAGTTAAGTCACTTAATCTATTACAATATTCAGTAAATCAATAAATAACTTCGCCCCGTTAGTGCAAATAAATACTTAAATAACAGCAATACCGTCTCAGGTGTCATTCTGTATCTACTTTACTCTTTTCGAATTCTTTTTTTCACATATGTTTGCCATGATCTCCAAGATTCGTCCAAGATTATTCTGAGTTATGGCTGTTGTTATGGTTTTGATTTGTTGATATTTATCTTTAACAGGGATATAGGGGCGTAACAAGTTGTTGATAAGAGTTATGTAATGAATACTACATAAAAGAGGTTTATTTAACATTAAGTTTGTAAAATATAATTTGAATATAAATATGATTGATTGTGAATGGGGGAGCTATACAAATATACTGAAATATTAAATCTTATTATTTTATAAAGATTTAACAAGCCACATTCTGATTAAAGGCTAATTGGAGAGTCCCCACCTTGTTCATGATTCCGGAGGCTGATTAAGATGGCGCAAGTCGACAGCCGGACACACCCAACTTCAGTGGTCTTCTCGTTCCAATGGCCCGACGACAAAAGACACCGCCCACGGACTACACTGCCCTATATCGGCTGCGTTGTCCCCGTTTACTGGCCGGTGGAGGGGTTTTCTGTGGTTTGCGATTTCATAACTAATTTCAGCAATCACGGCCCGTGTCCTGGATAAATAAGTGAAGGTGTGATCAGGCAGGCCGCTCAGCTTAGGGCCTGACCATAACTCGTAACAAATGGCACGCAGAGTTTACCTAAGTTTTACCGCTGTGACTATGGGAGTTTAAGCGGTGACCCTATCATTTTACAGTAGTCTAGCCACTACACCACCACATTCCCCCTTAAAATGTGNTTTTTTTGTGGGTGTTCAGTACATTATTCGTCCTAAGAGTTTTATTTAATCTTTGCCCAGTCTTTACGTCATTTACAAACAAATTTCTTCCAGATTTTTTTTGTTTCTAGATCAGTTTTCCAAGGTTATCTGTTGTGCAATATCTTTCCATAATCATTAATAATTTCGTAAGTAGTAAGTAGTTGTTTCAAACTCCGGAAGTATTTTTTTCTTTACAAAACAGATGAAACTACTTTTCAACAACAGGAATATTTTGTTCCAGTTTCACGATATTCTTGCTTCCATATTTTAAATATAATCTGTACGCTGTAGAAACATTCAACCCCAAATGTTGTCCACCAAGTA
>NQII01008618.1:0-63044 GCA_002778355.1 Clitarchus hookeri | reverse complement strand
TATATATATATATATATATATATATATATATATATATATATATATATGTCCCTTTTATATTGATATGCTTAATACTTTATAAATTGAAGTTGACAATTACAGAAAAACCAAAGAGTTTATGAAATAACTAACATTTTTTTCTTCAAGGCAAACTATTTTAAATACTTTGCACATTAGTTCAGCATAATCAATTATTTTTTTACTTTCGACGTGCTTTAAAATTCCGCCATGCCAGTGTGAGCCCCTTCACACGCCTCCCACCTAGGCGAACTGGGTTCAATCCCCGGCCGGACCACGCCCGGATTTTTGCATGTCGGAATGCGTGCCGGACGATGCCACTGGTCGGCGTGTTTTCTCGGGGATATCCCGTTTCCACCGCATTTTCATTCCGGCGCTGCTCTATTCCCATCTCAATCACCCTCATCGGTTCACAAGACCTCGCTTTTAAGAACTGCCCAAATTTCTTCACTCACACACCCAACATGCATGTTAGTAGCTAAGTTGGCAGGAGCATGGGATGTCTCAGGGCAAACCCTACATGCCTTAGGTCGGAGTTCTTATGTTACAAACGGGAGCATGCATCACGGCTCTAAGAAAGGTTGTCTGATGCCATGGCCGCAATTGTAGCCGTGTACACACCACGAAAGAGGAATGGTATAGACAGAAGGGGGCACAGTAATCCAGCGCGAAGTGGAGAGGGAACTGGGAAAATCTGTGCGAAAATCGCGTAGGATAAAAATTATAATCCTATAGTTGATTACGGTAGTAGGGTAAATTTGTTAGTTAGCGAAGCTAGACTTGTCTGGGTTCGGTGCGAGGTGATGTGAAATGAGTGAGGGCAGAGCTGGGTTGTAACCAGGGTCGCACTGTACGGCCTTGGTAGTTGGGGACAGAACTGAGCCACCCACCCAGCAGATGCCAGTTATCACTCTGCAACGCAGGAAAAAGTGTCAGTGTCACAGGCAATAAAAGGAGAAGGAANNNGGGTCACAGGGTCATCACCTTTTTTGCGACTCCACTTGCAGCTTTGTGTAGAAGTGTATGCGTTTTTGTGTGTACGTGTTAGTGTAGGTGTGCCTCTACACAACCCCCACCAGCTGCTGCAGAGAGTACCGCTTGTCGCCTTGCAATAGGCTGTGGCGAAGGGGCGTACATACATATAGCTGTCGGATGGGAGCAGTGTTTCGACTCACGAGTGTGTACAGCAGTGTGGTTGCAATGTGAATCACAGGGCCGCCACTTGGCCAGAGGATGTACAGCATGATCAAGGTAGGTTCAGAAACTGGTCACCAATAAAGCTTGAAATTACAGTTTGGCAGAAATATTTAAACTTTTCTGGGCAAATAAACAAAATTACGTTATCGGTGACAAAGACATCATTTAACCATGATCTGACATATAAATACGTAATTAAAATGTTGGGATGCTCGATAAAAAAAACTGCTTTGCAAAACACAACAAAAAAAAAAAAAAATTCTCCAACAGAGAATACAGCAAGAGAAGAACATTAAAAGGTAAACGAGTGGCAACAAATGGCACACATATGATAACATGCCTTTATAATATTCCATTACTGTAAATAACAGTTTCCCGCCAATAACACCGACTGCTCTGTTCTGAATGGTCACCGCCACACAAGTTTTACTCAAGGTATCAAATATAACAATTGAGTAGTCCATTTGCAAAAGCAGCTATATCCAAAAATAAAAAAAAATATTTAAAAAAATTAAATATTAGTATCTCTGGATTTCTTAGCTCTACGGTTACAAACTAAACATTTCAAAAATGTGCAAAAGTAGTTAGAAACCCTATAAAATAAAGGAAGAAAAGTAGGTCCAGTACCAAAATAAGTTAAATCCACGCTCTTTCCAGTTGCAAAAACGGTTACATCCATCGGTCATATATATCATAGCAAAAATAGTTAAATCCTCATGGAAATTTCGATATGTTACATTTCAAGAAGTGAAAGAAGCTATATCCTTTTTATTTTACCATCGGGTTTATTTTCGGTTAATAATGCTTTTCAAGCATTAATATATTTACCGGTATATATAATTACAATTACTATGGATTATTAGAATAGCATGTAATTCTGTAATGTGAAAGTCTAAGAACGTTATATGTTGGTGATACAGGAGAACAGCTGGTATCATATAAATTTATAAATATCATAATTCTTATTATAGGTTTACAATTACTTCTCGGTTTGGTGAAAGTATTTTCCACAAGTGTATTGGGACAGGGAATTAATGAGATGAGACGAATGAGGATGACTGCATTGTTCAAACATCTTCCAACAAGTCTAGAAAGGAGAGACAGTGTCCACAAACATGAAATATGAGCACTGAAAAGAAGTGAGTGAGTGAATAGGTTTGGGTGGCTCTTAACAGCGAAGTCTTCAGAGCCGATGAGGGTGATTGAAGTGAGTATTAGGTAGCACCGGAATGAAAGGGCAGGGGAAACTGGAGATCCCCGAGAAAATCTGCCGACCAGTGGCATCGCCCGGCATGATTCCCAGTTACGAAATTCCGGAGTGAAGCGGTTAAGGATTGAACTCGGTTCGCTTTGGTGGGAAGCTAGCAATCTAACCACTCAGCCACCGTGGCCCCAATTTCATGTCAATTTGATGTAAATATAAAAGAGGAAAATGTTTTTTGTTAAGGTATACGGTATGACATACTCATCTCACAAAATAATTAATACTTCCGTCTCATTCATTAATCTAGCTTCAAATTTAGCTGTGTTTGCATCTGTGGAAAAATTAAACGTGGTGGATACTTAAGTTCCAAAACCAGCTAAATCCATTATTTAGTTGCAAAACCAGTTAGGTGAATTTTATTTTAATCAATAGCAATTGTGTTTATTATGCTAGGTTATACACATTTTGTCCACTAAAATGTTGTTTTGTCTCGGTTGGTTACCAATAAAGTATATTGATACCTCAATTAAGAAAGATTCTAGAAGTTTTTTCTCTTTCACAAAAAAACTTTTCAAGTGCATATAGTTACTTTTGCATTTGGGCTACTCAATTTCTTTATTGGTTAAGGAAATCCCGAAATCCACACAATCTGCTAAGTTCCCCTGGAAACCAATACATAGGAGAACACATTTTTCGTTCTTATGTATACGTAAAAACGCATAATTAACGTTTCATTTTTATATTGTAAACTCAGCTTTAGTCAGTGGTGCCCANCCCCCTCCAACCCTTCACCGAAAACACAGACTCGCCATTCCCTCTTCTTTTATCCGTGTGCGCAAAACCGGGGAAACCGTCACTCAGCCTAGTTTCGATCAGCCTAAAATAATTTCTCGCCTTCTTTCATCCTAAAAGCACTCAGCGTAAAGTCACTCAGTCTAAAATCACTCCGCCTAAAACCACTCAGCCTAAAAACGTTCAGCTTAAAATCGTCCAGCCTAAAATCACTCAGACTAAAATAGTCCACCCTAACAGCATTCAGCCTAAAATCGTTCAGCCTAAAATCACTCAGCCCGAAGTAGCTCAGCCTTAAAGTTTATTTCCGCTGTTATAACAATCTTGGTGTCGTTCAGCCTAGAATTTTCAGAGAACGTATTCCCGGCATAGCTTGGGTACTCTAGACGGGGATTTAGAACTACCTTCGAATCGTAGTTCAATATTCCGCGTATAGGTTGCAACACACTGTCAGTGTTCCCACGAGTGTTGCCTGTAGTGGGTTATCCAAAGTGTGACAGCGCGATCTCCACAAGTCACAAGGCACTAGTGACTGCTGTTTAATTTATATAGTCAATTTTTTCACGTGTTCTGCATTATAGTTGGGGTTAAGGTTCTTTCCATGCCAATCCAAACTTTGGTTCTTGAACAACTCTACAAGAAGTGAAGATAATTTTGGGAAGTGTATATTGAGAGAAATAATAAATTTGAATTTTAAGACTACTAGTATTAAAAAAAGTGTTAAACATGTTACCAGGAACCCAGAAATGGCTTGTTTTTTTTTTTTTGTAAGGAAAAGCTTTGTGTGGGAGGTTGAGAGATTTTATAGCAATAAAACTGCGGTAATTGGTTTTTAACCCTTAAGTTGGTTTGTTCATGAACTAGGACTTATTCTTTGAGCCTGTATGCATCCTTTGAAGATTTTCTCTCCAGGATTAGACTTCCCATGTCTGAAACTTTGCTAGTGTTGTGTGATGATCTGGAAACACATTGAATGGGCTGATTGGTTCCCCTGTAGTAGAAGAGTGAACTCCCTGCATTGTTTTGAATGTCTTTCCTGCCTTTCTCGTAAACTAGAAATTCTGCATCTCTTGCGTTCACAGTAGGTTCCCATGATTGTGGTTGTCAATTTGCCTTAGGAGGTTTTCTCAGTTTTCAGGGACCATTTTGCAGTTGATAAACATGTTGCATAGCTACACTACCATTAAAAAATAAATAAAATGTTGTTACATCTTCCCTACATATGTTTACTTAAATTCCCAAAAAAGTTCATGAGTAGTTTTGTATGTATCTGACGCTTATATTCTGAGATAGAGAGCTTAAAAAAAACAGTTTTGAGCCTTTTTGGAGTGTTATTAAGATATGTTTCTAATGTTCGTGGCATCTTAAAGCACTCGACAGCCCTCGCCTGAAGTGTGTGTTATTTTTGTAGATCAGCAAATTGGACGCACGTTTAACAGTTTCGTTGAAAAAAGCGTATTCCAAAAACACACCGCAACGCAGTTCAAGCGCTACGTAGGCGGGGTTAGTAAGTTGCGACATCTGATAGAAACGCACACAGGCACACGCTAGTCCGAAACGCAACTTTCAACGCAACTTGCGCGCGCTGAGAACATTGTTTACTCAGACCCAGCGAACACAATTGTGAACATAGTGCACGGGAAGGTTACTTTAGGCCAGTACTGCACACCGCGAGGCGCAGTGTTGAATCACCTTCTCTGGGGGGTGGGGCCGCGGTGGTGTTGATGGCCATACTACTCGCCTCCCACGTAGGCGAAACGGGTTCTATTCCCGGCGGGGTCGCTCTCGGATTTTTTGCATGTGGGAATCGTGCCGGACGATGCCGCTGGTCGACGGGTTTTCTAGGGGATCTCCCACTTCCCCCGCCCTTACATTCCGGCGCTGTTCCATACTCACCTCGCTTCACCCTCGTCGGCTCTCAAGACCTCGATGTTAAAAGCCGCCAAAATCTCTCCACTCCACTCCACTCTCCACCGAGATGCACGTATTCACGAAAACAAGTTTTTCAGTATAGTATATTTGCGGTTTATTCACAAATTTTCATTAAAACATTTCAAAAATCATCCCACGTAAGACGTACTTGATTGTACATGTATCAAAGGCGTTTTATACATGAATTAACATAAATCGCCTTATTTATGGTTAAATTGAAAGGAAACATATTTTTTATTAGTAAATCATAAAATTGATTTATAGCAAATAGGAATACAACAGGGAGAAAACACGTGTGTTGGTAATTCCTAGTAAGAAATAGATCTTAATTCAATATGTTATTACGCTGATAGCGCACGAATGCAGTGCGTTGTCCCTCTGGTGTAATTCTGTAGACTTGGTTAAAGCCTTGTTGTCATGAGGTGGAAGTAATATCCTGGAAGTAGAACTTCATCAAGGCTTCAGTAAAGTTGGAAGTGGCCGCGAATGGAGTGTATGCCTACACACCCCACGTGAGGTTGCTGCAGGCGGCAGAGGTGCGCGAGTGGCCGCCTTCTGCAATGTGGCGAGTCGACCCGACTCGCGCGTCTTGACCCCCTTGGAGGGTAGGGGCGGGCGCAAAGAGACGCGTGCGTGCGTGACGACGCGTGGCGTAGACGACGACGACGACGACGACCCAGTGGCGCGGGCGGGATGTGGTCCAGCGACCACGTCTCTGCGACCCTGGGTCCCGGCCTGCTTTGCTTGCCCCGCTGCCGCCCGACAGACAGTCTCTCGCCGGTTAAACGACACGCTGTTGTAATATTCCCCGTACATTTCTTTCACGCTTACAACAACTTTTTGAAGCCCCGATAAAGTTCTACTTCCTTGGATATCCCTCAGCCTCATGAAAATAATCCTTGATTAAGGGTTCCGCCTTCCTGGCGCTTTAAATGTATTGCAAAGTGTTTGAAAACTTTTTTTTTTTCCTTACTATGAAGCGTGCCCTTAGTATGTGTACCTACGAAAACACACCATGCCCCAGACGAGGACAGAATAATACTTTAAAGTTACCACGCGTGGTGTAAATAAAATTTTGAAGCCCTCCAACATAACGTCTTTTTCAGACTGCTGTGTCTTAAAACATTACTGACCAGACACGAGTCAAACTACGATAAGAGCCTGTATTGAACTTTGCTACAGACTTTCCATCAATAAAATGATAGTGAAAGTCCCATAGGTACACGCAGCACTACGATAACGGAACACTGCACGCCAGTTAAGATCCCTGAGCGTAGCGGCGATGGCGCTCTTGTAGCGCGTACCAGTGTAACCCTTATAGCTTCCGCGATTCTCGGTTTAAAAAGGAGAGAAAGATGCAGGTAGGCGGGACCCTCAAGTCTAGAAAATCACCCCAAAATGACTAAGCACCGCATTCGAGCGCATTCAGTGTAACAATATTTTGCTTAAGAACTATTTCATACTATGTATTACCAAGACACCTATTTTATCCTCGATTATTTCGTATTAATTTTTAACGAAATATAATATTTTTTACATTAGATAAAATCAAAAGTTCAGTTTAACCAAAATAAGAACGTATTTGAGAGATTCCTAAATAAGTCACATACCACAAGAAAATTAATGTATTTGTGGGGGTTACAACAATTATCAAGTTGTGTAGTTATTTTTTTTTTTAATTATAATATTTATTCCATGGTAAATACGAAACCAAAACCCAGTGAAAAGAGGTATACTGGCAATGGCTATTTATAAATTGTTTGTTTGTAAAATTCCATTAAATGAAATGTTTTTTACGTTATTTATAAAACAAACTTTTTTAACTGTCGTGTTTAAATTCCAGGGATGTAAATTTGCTAACGCATTTCACTGTTGTGCATAAAAGTATTTATTTATAATTGTCGAATGTATAAATACAGTGCGATAGTTTCTCCTGCGAGTTTTCTTCCAGACTTGTCTCCGTCGTATCAACAAGTGGTGGAAGGATACGTAGTGAGTAATCCGAAAGAAGAACTTCAGCAGGGCTTCAGGAAAGATGGAAATAACCACGCATAGACTATAATAAAATAAGCTTTACCACGACCACAGGCACAACAGGTTTGTCTCTTAGCCATGTACGTTATTACCCTTTGTAGTTAAATGCATGCAAACCTGCGTGTCTATGAATGAATGGTCAAAACACAGGTTAAGTGTGATGTTTGACTTGTGGATATGCTACTGCACTTGTGTTCATATTTTTATTCAAAATAGTTTTAATGTTTAGAAATTATTGATATTTCAACTTTGGAAAATTCGAACATAAGTAACGATAGAACTTCTAAGATGTTGAGCAATAGAGTAACATATTAAATAACATATTCAGCGTGATGTGGCAAATTTATAAGCTCTGAATCTGCTCCAAAGAAGAAAAGCACAATTATCACAACCGATAGTAAATCTAAGACTACTGCCAAAAATATTTTCGGTGATGTATTATAATTTTGTACAAAACATTATAATTTCACAAATACGTGTACTACTTTTTGTAACTTCCAATGTTTACATCCTTTCTTTGTACCAATAATTTTTAAAACCTCTAGATAAAGTGACCGAATCATATGCAAACAAGACGAAAAAGGCTGCTCAATGTGGCAGCGGCTAACAAGCAATCATAAGCTGCTCCATTGTATAGAGAATGGTGGAGCTAAGCTGAACGTCAAATGAATTGCGTAATTTACAGACCGCTACTTATCAATATGCAAAACGTAGATGTGTTTCACTGTTTGCACTACAGCGAGATTTAACACTTCAGCTCTCAGCCAGCAATGAACATAAAATCAAGGAAGAGAGAAATTCATTTTAGCAGCCAAATTACATTTTTGTTTGGTTTTGTTTAATGAAGCTTATTAACGCACTCTTTCTTATGCCATAAGGATGACTGAGGATGGCGGGACTTACGAACTTAAGGAGAACCTTCCCTCGCCATATTGGATATATATAGTCCATTCACGGTTTCTTCACACTTCTTGTATCAAACCTTTGAAAAATCACACCATTTATGACGTGCTTGGTTGTTTCTTAAATATTTCATGTTTCACAAGCATTTGATGCTTGTGTTAACATAAAAGTACCTTAATTTTTAGATAAATTTAACTTTTACTTAAAATTGATCTATAAATTAAAGTATTTAATTCATAATTATCATTAATGAAACTGGGAGAATATAGGTGTGCTGGTAACAATCAGTAAGAAATAGTTCTTATGCAATATATTATTATACTGAGTGCGCACGAATGTAGTAGGTTATCCCTTTGGTGTAATTTTCTAGACTCGGTTAAGCTTTGTTTGCAAGAGGTGGAGGAATATCCTGGAAGTAGAACTTTAGCAAGGCTTCAGAAAAATTGGAAGTAACCGTGAACGGACGGTTTCTTCCAACTTTTCTGAAGCCCTACTGAAGTTATACTTTCAATATATTCCTCCACCTCACGCAAAAAAAGCCTAATTAAGTTTTGATCATTACACCAAACGGACCGCGCACCGCGTTACCACGCACTCACTTTAATAATATTTTCCGTAAAAAATATTTCTTACTGGACATTACCAACACACCTATTTTCTCACTGTGTTTATCCATAATAATTGTAAAAGAAATATTATAATTTATAGACCAAATATAGTTAAAAGTTCAAAGCAATAAAAAATGAGACACTTTTATGCTAACATATGAATAAAACTTTTGGGAGACATGATGTATTTAGCAAATAATAAAACACATCATACCTGGGGTCACTTTTCAAAGGTTTGATTCAAGAAGTGTGAAGAAACCGCGAATATGCTATACTTGGTTTTTCTAGCTTGCTTATATTAAAAAAAAATTCTGAAAGTACCTTTATACCCATTTAGCTTTTGCCTTTACATTACCGGGAAGACAAGGAAAAGTAATTAGGAACTAACAATTACGTCACAATACTAATTCTGCCTAAATTTTGCAAAATCAATATTTTGGCGTATATACGAGTTGGTAGTTCAGTCGTTATGTCTTTACTGGATGCAGTGTAAGGTCAATAGCTAGTTTGGTATAGGAGCACTTTTGGAATTTTCATTTTTAAAAACATAAAACCACATATAGAAACCAAGAATCGAATATGGCTAGAGAAGGTTCCCCTAAACTAACCTAATGAAATATGCACATGCAACAATGGGTTACCTAGGATGTGGGATCCCTACCATAGATTAAAGATGACGTAGACTGATCTTGCTGGCAGCGCACAACCAGTCCTCGTGTCTCAACATGCTTTTCTGCCAACACGACTTGCAAAAACGGCGTGGATTTGATTTGAGGTTAGAACACCGTTTAGTAAACAAGTGCTTTGAGATGCATGTTTACTTCCTCTGACCAATTTGTATTGTAGTTTGATTAAATTAATATAGGTCAATGTATTATATTCATATTAAAGTGCTTCTTTTGAAAATTAAGATATAAACATACATGCCTATTAGTGTTGACATTGTGACTTTGACGATTGTGTTTCTTTGGGGTAGGTCAATGTTGGGTTCATGCGCATAAGACGAATAAGCAGTTTACCTCATCTTTAGTCTACGATCCCAACCTGGAACCTGTGGTCCAAAACCAACTTCAAACAGCTAACTTCGTTTTGTTCCATAGCCGCGGCTGGCCGCTGTGTCGTGGTATGATATAAATAAAAAGGAAATACATTAAAGAAAGATGGCTGACTGGTAATTTTCCAGTTATAATTCGAGTAATTATTCATCCTGACACACTGACGTAAAATACCAAACTAATTTTTTTAATTTGATTGTGAATTCAAATGAATTAAAATCATACCCGGTTTTTAACGATAAAAAGCTAGCATGAGTGACAAATAAAACTTATACTGGCTACGTATGTAACAGCAGGATTTTGATTGCTGCTTTGAATGCTAGGGTAAAATATTTAAACGCTCTGCTCGTGCCACACTTCTCAATAATTAAATTTCCAGGGCCCTTCAGGTACAGGGTACATATTAATAGTTACTTTAGAATTCATTTTGTTTTTCTCCTGTTCTCTGGTCACATCTGTAATCATTATCGAGGTTCTCTAATAATTTAATAAATTTTTTTCACGTGGGATAGTGTGAATAAAACATTACAAAGTTAAGAAATTGCGTTAATTAGTTCTGCATGCAGCAGCAGGCTTCGATATATATTCTTAGGTCTTCACGATAAGTTAAAGATGAAGGGGATCTAATCATCTCAACGCATATCTTTGCCCGTAGCCACCAAAGTGGCAAGAAGTATGTGGCTGATACATTCTACGTTACAACTAGTGCTCGTTCCCCGATCGATTCGTGCGTGAAACGGAACGGTGTGTTGAGGTGCGCGCCATGCAGCTTGACTGTGCGACGGGTCACGCCTCCGCTGTGTGGGTCCGGCCGGAATGACGACAGCAACGAGGCGTATGCGCTGGTCCGGGAGAAACTCGCCCGGAGGAGGTTATGAACAGGTTCAACAGTTGCCGGAATCCTCGTTCTGGTGACGTGTCGAGGTCACCGAAACAACGCGTGGAGAATTTGAACGGCTCCTCTGAAGGATGACACAGGCTTCGTCACGAGAGCTAGCTGTCGTGTACAATTAATTTTATAGTTCCTTCGCTGTTACTTACAACTTCTCTGAAGCCCTGCTAAAGTTCTACTTCCATGATATTCCTCCGCTTCATGCAAACAAAGCTTAACCGAGTCTAGAAAATTACACGTATTCTGAGTAATAATACTTCACGTAAGAACTACTTCTCACTAGGCGTTACCAACACACATGTTTCCTCTCTGTTTTCATTCATATTAATTATACATTCCATATTTAATTTATAGATGCAGTATAGTAAAAGTTATTTTTAACCAAAAATAATGTACTTTTGTGTTAACACAAGTATGAAACGCTTGTACTACAGGGCATATTCAAAAAACAACCAAACACGTCGAACATGGGGTAGTTTTTCAAAGTTTTATTCTAAAAGTGTGAATAAACCGCGAATAGGCTATACATTATAATTCTTTAAAAATACTACAATAAAATGTGCTATCTACAATCGATATTTACATTAAAATACATTTTTAATCATTTACAATAAAGTATACATTCAGAATTTTACCATTTGTATGAGGGCTATAATGATTATCGTTCTTTTCTTTCTGTCTCAAAACACTTTTTCGTAAACAGTCTTCTTTTGGAATTAATTTGTCATAACACGCACGTCAAGGTTACAGAGTGCCTCATGTCACTTTACAATAGGGGCGAAGAGGTTTGGGTGGCTCTTAACAACGAGGTCTTGAGAGAATTTACAATAGGTTATGCGATTATGCCAAGCCGCATGCTACTTGTAGTCGCCGCTATTCCACTAAAGGAAACTTATTAGTTTTTTTTTCTGTACTGCGTTATGTGAACGCCGTGATAATTGTAGATGGATGCCCAGGGCAAATAACTTGGTTGGTCGGTGGTTTTGTCGTTCCAACGAGCCGACTTCTCGCGGCGCAGTCGGTTGGTGCGCCGTCTGGGGTGCGGGATGTCCTGGGTTCGAATCTTAGGCAAGGAATGGGTGTTAGTTTAAGTTGTATTATAACTTAATTTATAAGCAGTCCCCTGATAAGACTTCAGGCATAAAACTGTGGGACGTTAATAAGCCCTTTCCAATCAATCGTTCAAACTAAGTGATTCAGTCGATTCAAATCTATATTTGCCTGTCAATACACTATCAGCATGTTGTTCGCCTGATGTCATTCAGCCAACGATGTTGTAAATAAAGTCCATTCGTTGTTAATTCAAATTTTTCTGAAGCCCTGCTGGAGTTCTACTTTCAGGCTATTCCTCTCCTGCATGCAAACAAAGCTTAACTAATTCCAGAAAATTACAGCAACGGGGCAACGCAACGCATCTGTGCGCACTTAGTCTAATAACATTTTGCCTGAGAACTACTTCTTACTAGGCATTACCAACGATAATATTTTCTCTCCCATGTTATTCATAATAATTATAAATGAAACATACTTTACAGATAAAGCATAAGTAGAAATTATATTTAACAATGTATAACATACTTTTGTGTGTTAACAGAAGTGCAAGACGCTTGTAACACACGACATATTTAGGAAAGAACCAAATACGTCCTACATGGGGTGATTTTGAAAGGTTTGATTCAAAAATCGTGAAAAAACCGCAAATAGACTACATAAAAAGTTTGTGTTTCATTTGCGTTATTAAAAGAAGCACCTAATAAAGTGGAACAACTCATTTCTCAGTGCTGAAAAAGTCGCTGTACGCATTTCCTAATTCGCTTCACCTGCGAAAGATGTTTTGTCAAGAGTATGTTGTCAGATGTATGCACATTAATTAATTAATTATTGTGTGATTGTATGCAATTACAAGAACCATTTTACCGTCACTTATGTTACGTTTTACAAGAAATGCGAACGTCAATTATCAAAATACTCGTGCCACTGGGCAAAATATAACATTCAAACTTCAACTAATGAGAATAGTCAACAAACTTACTTTCTGGAAGAATAATAGTGTAGCATATTCGGGTCACAATATAATATCCTTATTGGTCAAATTGTAGGAAAACAGGGTTATTTTGTAAGTCTGCCTGACTGTGCCATCGTTTTAAGTACAAGCTGTTTACGGTAAACTGAGCACTTTTGAAAGCCTTGGTTAAGATCTACTTGTATGCACGTTGTCTATTCTTCCAATTTATGTAAAATTTGCAGTGCCATGGGCGTCGTCACTTTATTTATGCGTCAGTCTAGTTAAACTATGAAATTATTATAAAAGTAAATATTTTACAAATCTGATAATTTTTGCACTTAGATATATTAAAAAACAGAAAGTTAGAGAAATCGGTTATCACAAATGTTTACCTAACTCTTACTCTTTTAATTCGACGTTAAGGCGCCCGTCTACCTGGCGCTTGAACTGCGTTGCAGAGTGTTCGAAATACACGTTTTTCAACGAAACTATTAAGCGTGCGTCCAACGTGCTGATCTACGAAAAGAACACACACTTCAGACGAGAGCTGTATGGCACTTTAAAAATATCACGTACGTTAGAAACATCAACTCAGAGTACTCCAAAACCGCTAAAAAAAAAACGGCCTTCCAAGGCGCTGTAGCTCAAAATGCATGCATCAGATACATACAAAACTACTATAGGCGCCTGCACTGAACCTTCCTAAAGACTTCCCACTAATAAAATAATATGGTCACCGCTGAAAGTCCCATAGGTACACGCAGCACGACGAGAACACTGCACGCCAGTTCAGAGCCTTGCGCTTAGCGGCGATGGCGTACTTGATGCGCGTGGCAGTGTCGCCCTTATCGCTCCCGCGCTTCTCGGCCTAAACGTGGGAAAAAGTTCCAAGTAGACGGGCGCCTTTTAAGGCATGGAACTACATACTTTCCCTCAATCATTACCAACTTTACTGGGTGCATGTCACTCAGTGCGCCCGTTAAAAAATATGCAGGTAGCAGCAGTGACTTTTTTTCTGAGGTAGATTTCAGAAGTGCTCAGTTTATCGTGAACAGCCATTATACATTTTCCCGCTGCCTCAAGAACTCGTAGTAGTTAATACAATACAAATAATTTTTCGTTAGTTAGAAAGTTATCTTTTCAAATGTATTTTCAAAATGGACCTATATCCATCTGAAAACAGCGTTCAGTTTACATATTTACATTGTTTTACTGCTTGCGAGTTCCGCGTCAATTTCTGGTTTACTAATTTTTGTCTTGGCTAAACACAATTTTTGATGTCAGTTACCGTTGCATGCTGCATTTTATACTTTGGTTCCACCGTAGTAAATCAAGTGAAATCGTCTGTATTCTTTTTTCGTGCCTTCTGTTAATGCTTCATTTTTAAAAAATGTAAATTACACTGAGCTGTGGTTATTGATAGCTATAATTTAATAAAGACTACGTTACCAGTCAAAGTATTTGTTTAAAAAATTTAGGAATTGATTTGAAAATTGCACTATTTTCAAAACTGTAGTGTGTAAAACATGGACTGAATTAAAAAAAAAATGCGTAATCAAAACATATTAAGCGAGTGTGGTAAGTATGTTGGTACATTTCATAATATGATAGGCAATTGCTATTATTAAAAAATTAATTATAATTTCAGAAATATCACATATTGCTTTGCTTCTAAAATTTAAATTTATTGTTTTTTTCCAGCGGAATTTATTGATAAAACTTTGTATCCTGAAAGAAAAAATTGCTTGTAGCTTCTTCGGTGATTGAAGCATTCTTGAAATTCACTATAGCGGCCTGATAGGGCTTTAAGCGGTGATCTAAAATTCTATTGGTGGAAAGTCTACAGCGAAGATCAGTACAGAGCTTTATTATTGTCTTGGATGTTTCCGACCAGTATATTTTGAAATACAGCAGTGTGAAAAAACTGTTTTAAGCTATGTCGGAGGGCTTCGGAATAGTATTTTTTAATGATTGTAATGCATTCAGAGTGTTATTCATCCCTCGCCTGAAGCGTGTTTTCTTTTCGTACAATGGATAATGGAAACACACGTCAGGTGTTCAATGAAACAACTCGGATTTCAAACAACCCTGCCATATAGTTTAGCCTCCTGTCACTGCATTGCCGCCATCTGCATCTGTTGTGCAACGGCTACTGGAATAACAGAATATTTATTGCTTCCTACTTGAGCAGAATCACTTCTCCTAGACACCGCACGAATGTGTTATATTCCTGACACCGATGCAGAAAGCAGAGAGATTTGCCACTTTCGCGATTAGTGCTTGTGTTGTGACAAGACGGTGCACGAGGCCGCGGTGGCAGAGCGGTTAGACTGCTCGCCTCCCACGAAGGCGAACCGGGTTCAATCCCCGGCCAGCTCACTCCAGATTTTCGCATGTGGGAATCTTGCTGGACGATGCCACTGGTCGGCAGGTTTTTTTCGGGTATCTCCCGTTTCCCCCACCCTTACATTCCGGCGCTGCTCCATTCTCACCTCATTTCACCCTCTTCGGCTCTCAAGACCTCATTGTTAAGAGCCACCCAAATATCTCTGTACGTACGTTTGTTATTTCGTAACGAAGTGTAATGATTAGAGTAATGAGATTTGCACTTGACACAGTAGGACGTTGAAACTGTGTGTGCTTTAAAACTCACCCGTGTATCTTTGACAGCGGGTGTCATTCGACATCAGTTATTTGACATCATTTATTTTGGATATATGCCAATGGTATTTATTTGTATGATTATTACAATAACCAGTAATAAGCTTCAAGTAAGATGGTATGCCTTAAAACTGTGTTTCCTAATAAAATTATGGAAATTTATTGGATACATGCAACTGCTGGTCTCTTTTAAGAGGTTCACAATAATTCTGCAACATTAGTTGTTTCTTATTCCGTAGAGGTTCACTAAGAAAATGTGTAAAGATTTATGTCAGTGAATAGGCATAGTAAGAATATATTAATGGTAAAGTTTTTCCCTGCGTATTTATGGCAGCTTAAGGAAAACATAGATGCATAATGAAGTCGCCATTACTTGTGGTAACTATGCTGAATGTTTCTACACTTATGGTCAACTTAGTTAGATAAACATACACATACACAAACACACACAAATATATGTATATATATATAGAGAGAGAGAAAGAAAGGAAGATAGAGAGAGAGAAAGAAAGAGTGAATGAAGAAGTTTGGGCGGCTCTTCACATCGGGGTCTTGAGAGCCGATGGAGGTAAAGGGATGTGAAAATGGATCAGCGCCGGAATTCAAGGGCGGGGAAAACGGCAGATTCCCGAGAAAACCTGCCCACCAACGGTATAGTCCGGCACGATTCCCTTGTGCGAAAATCCGAGAGCTACCCCGCCGGGAATCGAACCTGGTTCGCCTTGGTGGGAGGCGAGTTCAGTAGCCGCTGCACCACCGCGTCCCCGAGAGAGTAAGTGAGAGAGAGAGAGAGAGAGAGAGCGTGAGGGAGAGAAGATAGAAAGAGAAAGAGAGAGAGATCTTGATGACTGTGCGAGTTCTGTGTTGGCCTCGACCTTGAATTTGAGACATCCTTTGCACAGGTCTGGATACGGACAGTGTCGGTTGACGGCCTCGAATCTGATCACACGCCCCAGAAACACGAACTGTAGTCTGTTCGCGGTATCTTCACACATTTTGAATCTAACCTTGGTAAAATCACCCTAAATATAACGTGCTTGGTTATTTCCTAAATATTCCACGTATCACAAGCTTTTTGTACTACTGTTAACGTAAGGGTGCCTTTATTTGGTTAAATTGAACTTATACTTATATCCTGTCTATAAATTATATACATATAATTTATAATTAATGTAAATAAAAAAAGCGAGAAAATTGGTATGTTGGTAATGTCCAGTAAGAAATAGTTCTTCCGCGAAATATTATTGCACTTAGTGCGCACGAATGCGGTGAGTTTTCCCTCCGGTGTAATTTTATGGATTCGGTTAAGCTTTGTTTGCATGAGACGGAGGAATATCATGGACGTAGAACTTTACCAGGGCTTCAGAAAAGTTGTAAGTAATCGTGAATGCACTATAGGTTCAAAGCCCTCCCTTTGCAAAGCTTAATCTACGGGCCTGCTGTGCTGCCAGCTGGGCGACTGCTTTGATTTGCAGCACGGCAGGCATCTAGTTGCACGTCATGCGTTCTGCTAAGCGCATGCATCGAGGTATGCAGTACCTCGCTGTGGAAACAACTGCTGTCTGCTTTGCTGAGTTCGCGGTTCGGCGCGAGTGCGAGGCGCTAGCACAGCTCTTTGAAACCGAGAATTTCTGTTGGTAATGATGACACATTCTCACTTCATGGAGGCAGTAATACTAGTCCCCAGATCTACGGAATACCAGTTTTTTGCATGTGGCTGTGGAATGATACGCAATGGGAAGCGTGAAAATAGATCTGGGCAGGACTTCTAAAAGTACCAGGTTTGCCGTCATTCGTTTTGGTATGACCATAAATAAGGCACAGGGTCAAACACTTAATGTGGCTGGAGTGTATTTGAGTGGATCATGTTTTTCAACTATACGCAGCCCTTTCGCGTGTCACGTCAAACAGAAATCATTTTGTGCTGGCGGACAGAGGAAAAACGATTAATGTTAAATACAAAAAAAAAAATTTCTAGGTATGTCAGAATCGTGGTAAATGGAGGTCCATAATCTCTGCCTACTCCTCTGGGAGACAGGCGTGACGTGTATGTATGTTTGTTATATGTGATAGTAGTTTACTAATTTACTATCATATAATATTGTAATTGTCTTTTCCCAATTTATTTATTAATGTATCGCTGTAAAAACTAAATTTTACGCGGGCGAAGCCATGCTGGGTCGCTGGTTAATTATGTAATGCGCTAGCTGCAAAATAATTCGTTTACCATTACTTCCTTGAGTGTAACTATTGCCAGTTACAGGTTTATTGATATCAGGCGTGGAGACACAAAAGAAATGGATGCATCCATATGATTCGGAAATGGGGGCTGTATTATATTTATTAAGTTTAACATTCTACATTAGGTCTTAGAAACGAAAACGGCAGAGAAAAAAAGTTCTGTTAAACAAAATTTTTTTACGACTGTGCAATTTACCAAGATTTTTACCCAACCACAGTGCACCACCATACTTTTGCCGTATTGTTCCCCGACTTTTTGGATGCGAGGTCTATTAGCCGACGGATTGGTCGGAACGACCGTGTTACAGTAAGCGATTTTCCGAGACTAACTCGGTTACGCTCTGGTTAACGTTTTGTCCATGCGAAGTGGTTCACGTTGGGTATTACAAAAACAACTTTCAAAAAACTCTGTCAAATATGGGCCTACAGAACGCCTGACGTAACTGAAGGGGCTTGCATACCTGGAGCCCTTTCGCATGTTTGAGGCCGCGAAGCGTGGGAGCGATAAGGACGACACCGACACGCGCATCTAGTGCGCCATCGCCTCTACGCCCAGGGCTCTGAACTGACGCGCAGTGCTCTCATCGTGCTGCGTGTACCTATGGGACTTTAAGTGGTGACCGTATCATTTCATTGGTGGAAAATCTGTATCAAAGTTCATTAAAAGTCATTAAAAATTTTTTGCAGAAAATCACTCAGAATGTTTTAAGTTCTAACCCTATAAATATGACGTTTTTGGTCCTGTTGAAGAACTCATAGTGTTTGCAATAAGCATAGTCTGTTGAAAAATGTGTTGCGCCATAGCGTGTTATTTATTTTTGTGTGCAAAAAATTTGTGCACGCCTGCAATAATTTGTTTTATAAACGTATATTACATACACACTGTAACCCATTTAGCGCGTCACTTAGATAGGCGCCTTAAAAAGTGAGTTAGGTGCTCCGTTAACTATAGAGTACATCATATTCATTGATAATAAAATATTTAATTTGAAGTTACAATTAAAACCATGAATGTCTATATCAGTAGTATGGTTTGGTATGTCCGAGTGCACATGGTATCTGGCAGTGGACCAGTGGACTGACCTTTAACCTTCAACCTTGGCCTTGACCTTTGACCTTTTGCGTTAACCTCCATCTGCCAGGTACTTCATGCTCGGTCATTCCATGCAGCCATATTTTTTCTCGAATTATCCAGTTCATGCTCTGTCATTCCGCCTTGGTACCTCCTGCTCGCCTATTTCTCTCTATCCAAACAGATATTGTCTGCTATTAGCTGCCATCCTGGATGTCTGTAAGCCAATATGTTGTTTCGTATTCCGCCATCTTGTTCCCATAACATTTGCAAGGTAGTGCTAGTATCGGCCGCCATCTTGGAAGTATATTTTATTGCCTACCAGGGGGGGTGCCATATTGGTTCCCCCACTGTCTGCTAGACAGTGCTGGTGTCGCGTGATATCATCAGCTGCTAGGAGCCATGGTGCAGCTGGAGGCTAAGGGCGATGTTTCATGTGCTGTATGCAGACACTCGCCTCTATCGATGTGATATGGTTTAATGCAGTATGAAAGCTGTGGAGGCGAAGAGCTGCGAATTGCCGGACCTTGTATTGGTAGACAGACGCCCTTGTCGACTGAGCCACCAGGACATGGGAGCAAGTACAGGTCTAAATGATGTATAAATAAAAATAACCATTGGGATACGTCTTTCCGAGAGGTAATGAAAAATATAAAGTGTGATATGACATCAGTTTGTAAGCATAGTTATGCATAAATCATGAACCATTCAGACTAGGTCCTAGAAATTTTGTATGTCGGCGCCATTATGAAATGTGATATTTTAAACCCTTAGTTATTTTAGAGGCATAGTTAGCTTACATTTGCCAACGATGACATCTGACAGTGGATGTGCGGATCAGCCGCTATCTTGGATCCGCCATTTGGATGACATTATGCATGTCAAGAACTCTTTGATTTTGCTGTTAATTTTTTTCTTAATACTTGTATACATAAAAAATAAAAAAATTAGTTGTTTCTCTCTGTGATATAGCAAATGATATGGCTAACGAACCCTCACAAGACCGATCCCTTATAAACCGACTTCTCACAAGACAGACCCCCTCACAAAATCGACCCCTCACACGATTGAACCCTCACACGGCTGACCCCTCACACGACTGAACCCTCACACGACTGACCCCTCACACGACTGAACCCTCACACGACTGACCCCTCACACTACTGGCCCCTCACACTACTGACCCCTCACAAGACTGACCCCACACAACACTGACCCCTCACAAGACTGACCACTCACACAACTGACCCAAAAAATGACTGACCCCTCACATGACCGACCCCTCACAAAACTGACCTCTCATGCGACTGACCCAAAACATGTCTGACCCCTCTCATGATCAACCCCTCAGAAGACAGACCCCTCACACGACTGACACCTCACACGACCGACCCCTCATGCGACTGACCCCTTACATGACCGACCCCTCAAACGACTGACCCTTCACACGACTGACCCCTCACACAACCGATACCCTCACACGACTGACCCCTCACACTACCGACCCTTCACACGACTGACCCCTCACAAAACCGACCCTTCACACTACTGACCCCTCACAAAACCGACCCTTCACACGACCGACCCCTCACAAGACCGACCCCTCACAAGACCGACCCCTCACAAGACCGACCCCTCACAAGACCGACACCTCACAAGACTAACCCCTCACACAACTGACGCCTCAGAAGACCGACCCACACAATACCGACACCTCATAATACCGAACCCACACAAGACCGACCCACACAAAAACAATCCTCACACAGCTGACCCCTCACACGAATGAACGCTCACACGACCGACCCCTCACACAACCGACCCCTCACACAACTGACCCCTCACAAGTCTTATAATGTAAATATAAAAATACCCATTGCTAAATAATCGGTTAAAATATATTACGTATATAAATATAAGTGTGGAGATGATTTTTGCTATGAATGTAATAGTCATAAGGAGGGTATGTCTATTCGAGAAATATTACTATGTGCGAGATAATTGAAAGTGTTATGACAAATGCAACTGATAACTGTATACGGAAAAAAAATTTGTTCCAAAATGCTGTAGGCATGAGTTCGAGAAATAAATGTTAAATATGGATTTATGTTAACTTATACAGCAGTAATTTTGACAAGACACTGAAATTTAGTAATTTTATAAATAACAGGTTAACTTTTAAACTTACACATATAAGAGTATCGAGTCTATTGATTCCTATTTTCAAAAATATTTTGATTTTTATATAACATCCGTTATTTACACAAAAAAATTATTTTATAAATAAAAGTTATACATTTAATGTAATATATTTTATTTCACTTTTTAAACTTACAGAAAATATTATGCCGAACAATGTGTCTGTAGATTCGTATTTCCAAAACGGATATGTAGTATATGATGCCAAAAACATAGATTATGAAAAGCATAATTTTATGAATAAAAGTAATGTATTTAATTAAAAAATATTTTTATTTAACTTCTAAATTATTATATCAAGCCACATGTCAGCCGATTGGTATTTTCAAAGGGAATTCAATTATTATGTCAGAAAACATGATTATGAGGCAATGACCACCACCATATTAAATTTTGTAACCGTAGAATTGTGTACGTAAATATTCCAAGTTTTCAATATTTTCGGGCTCGTGTTTTCAATTCGAATGCTAATGTAACCCCATAAACTATGATTTTTTGCACATTGACTTAAGTAGGCATAGGCATGATCTTAGGTTTTTTGGAAGTAATTATGTAATGAACCTGAGCCACGAATACAGAACAGTAGTTGCCTTACTTCAGGTTGTGTTTTAAGCTCATTATGTCTATGTTGGACATGCACGAACTTATAGCCACAGCTGGACATCATTCAACGACTGCTGGATTTAGACACATGTAAATTGGAACGTATCTGCCCAGCACAAGTCTAACCAAGATGAAAATTGAATTATGCCTTAAGCCTTTTTAGGATAATAGATTCACACCATTTTCCATCCATCGAAGTTAAAGTCATAAAATTTAGATTATACATATTGTCAATAACAGATAATATGAGAGCCAAGATGGCGGAAGATCAAACAAGCTGGTGGCCTACAGACATCCAAGATGGCAGCCAACAGCAGACGATATCCAGTTGGATAAAGAGAGAAAAATAGGTGGGAGGTAACAAAGAGGAATGATAGAGCAGGAAAATGGAACATTCTAGAAATAAGTTGATAAATAGAATGATAGAGCATGAAGTATCACAGCAGATTGACAGAGCATGAACTGGGACATTCTTTAAATAAAATGGCAGCATGGAATGGAGATGGTGGCTAGTTCTCTGGCCCTCTGCCAGATGCCATGTGAACGAATGAAAGAGCAGGTGGTACCAAGTTGAAATGACAGAGTTTCAACTGAATAATTCTAGAAAAAAATAGCGGCATGGAATGTCAGAGCACAATGTACCTGGCGGATGGACATACAGGTCAAAGGTCAATATCAACGGTCAAGGGTCTAAGATCAAGGTCATACAGTATGGCGGCCTTCTATGTTCCTCTGCCAGATGCCATGCGACCAGTTCACTGGTCCACTAACAGATGCCATGTGCGCTTGGACATACCAAATCATACTACTTACATCAGTCAATTTTTTCTGATTTGAATTTCATTTAGCTAACATAATTGAAGAGACAGGATTATAGTAACCCGTTCAGAGCCAATGTTCTTTACAAAGAGCACATAACTGTTTCAGATGAGACAACAAACTAGTCTCGTGAACAATTACTGCCATTAATATTTGATTCTGTAGTAAGAGTATAAGAACAATTAGTCTATATAAATATCAAAACAGCTGCTAAAAAAGAGCCAATTTTTCTATTTTGGCCAATACTAAAAACGTTTTAGCCAAAGAATGTATGTTCCGATATATTGAATACGACTCACCGGAAAGTGACGTGTTAACCTTAACGGACTCATAACAGCATGCAATACTAAAATAAACTAATTCAAGGTTATGCGAGGAAGTTTTTGTGAAACTAACTACTGTTTAATTACTTCTTACAGAAAGTCTACAAACATAGATAAAACTTCCTGCAGCTTTAAGCAATTTTATGGTGATATCTTGAAAGCAAGTAATTTTAAAATGTGCAGCCTGATGCACAGGAGTTATTTCACATATGGAGTTACGAAGTCTGGTTCAGTTGCTCAAGCTTTATCCTTCTAGTAGGAAAGTGGTCTTGTTGACTGTCGCTGTTGCTCACTCTATACAAACATTTTTAACGCTCGTCATCGTAATTCGGTACTTGTGCTCCGTCATTCCACATGTAAGACAGTTATACTTAATTTTGTTGACATTTATTTTTTTAACCATTCTGCTTGGGTGGTAGCAATTTTTGGATTCTTTTAGCGTCGACTTGACCCACTGAAATTGAATTTAACCCAGAAAACTATTAAATTTATTTAAAAAATATAACAATAAAAAATATTTAAAAATTATTCTTTTTTGTTTTTATTTTTTATTACTCCTGCTTTTCGTTGTCTATAAATTCGTTGTCAAACACCAGATGCACCTAATTTTAAAGAACCGAAAAAAAACCTAACAAAAATGAATAGATTCACAATACCTTCTGCTTATCATACATACAGTTTTTGAATAAATTTATCGGAACTATTCCCTCCACAACTGGTTCAATAACACACATACTTTTACTTCTAAAATGTATAAAAAAAATGTTACAAGCTAATGAAGCTTGTTTGATGCTGGCCTATACACTCCTCCCCTTCTACTGCCAGGCACTTTGTTTATTTCGTCCTAGATCGCCTGGAATTTTCTTATGATGTAAGGTCCATTTCTCCGCTAATCATTTAGAAAACTAGTGAGCGTGGTATCCGCAGGCACGTTTCAGATTGTGTTACCGCGCGTTCACGCTCGAGATTCGCAACCGCTTCTATTGAAATTGTGGCGTTTCATTTCATACGTGTGGTCACACACTACAGTTTTATTAGCGGTTTCTTCACACTTTTTGAATTAAACCTTTGAAAAAGACCCCATGTACGACGTGTTTGGTTGTTTTTTTTAATGTGTTATGCATCACAGGCGTTTTATACTTGTGATAACATAAAAATAACTTATTTTTGTTTACATTTAACTTTTGCTTGTATTTTATTTATAAATTATAATACTTCATTTATAAATAATATGAATAAAACACAGAGAAAATTGGTGTGTTGGCAACGCCTAGTAAGAAATAGTTCTTAGGAAAAATGTCATTAAAGTGAGTGCGCACGAATGTGGTGCGTTGCCCCTTTGGTATAATTCTCTAGACCCTATTAAGCTTTGTTTGCATGCAGCGGAGGAATACCCTGGAAATAGAACTTAAGCAGGGCTTCCAAAAAATTCGAAGTAACGATGAATGGACTATTTAGGCTATCCACGGTACAGTGAGCCATTTTTAAGAGCCTCCAAGCAGGCATAATAATAAAAAATTATAGTTTATTGTAGCAACATGCGTTAAATTTTGATAGCTATACAATGTATACATTGTGTTTATAAGTCGCATGGAAAATATTTAATTAACAATTGGCGAAAGGATACAAATAAGCTAAAAAGAACTGTTAAGCACGGCCTTAAAAATTATTCACTTTACAGCAAATACCACAACGGACGCAGTCTGTGTCTCAACTTTTGTTTGTCTAACAAGGTAGCATTTACATAACGCGAAGAAGGAAAAAATTACAGCGTCACAAATTTTCATGTGTAAATTTTTATGCACCATTTATTACTTCCACGACTTAAAACAAATATTATTTTATTATCAACGCTCTTAAATTCGTTACAATTACACGCAAAAATTCTAGTTTATGGAGTTCACTTTAGGGCCATTGCGAACAATTACACTATACAATTCGAATTGTTTAGAGATTCGTCGCGTGGTTCACGCAGGGTTGCCAACTGCCCCGTTTTGTACGAGGTTTCCCGTATCCTGAGGCTAAAATTATTTTTCCGTATGGACATCTCAAACCACTTCGGAAATAAACTGAATATTAATAAACAGAGTGTCAGTAACTTATCACTTCCGCGACTACAGGGACGTTTACGCTGCTACTGTAAACCAATGGGAGAATATTTTGTAAGAATATAAAATGTTGAAACATTACCATTCGAAGTCATAAAACTTGCTATATATGAATTTTCTACGTGCAACTTATATTTTACTATTGTATATGTTCAGAGTTCTAATGTTTGCAGATTAAAAATTTAAAACTGTTTTTTTCGAATAAATTTCCTTGATCATTTCATTGAGATCAGAAGTTGTGTTTCGAGTTGTCTGAAGTGTCCGTTGTGGCAAATATGAAAAAAGTTGGCAACGCTACTGACACCCCTAGTTTTTTTTCCACGACAAAATTCCAATCGTAAGTATGCCAGTAGAATTTAAATCCTAAATAACAGGCAAAGTGGGTGTCAAAAAATAACGCATGGAGATCCTACGAAATTTTTTTTTTTTTTTTATAATTGGTGTGGCACAAAATATTTGTTAAAATTCCTGTAACTATGCTTTCTATTGATTTGTTATTTTTTCTCGAATTACTCTAGACACTGTGTTGCAAAAAAGTATATTATCCTCAAAAGAGGCACGTTATAGACACTTTTGAACTTCCTGCCAGTGCGAAAAATAAATTGAAATTCCAGGAGGGGATGTACAGTAATATCCCCAGCTGCTCGTGCCTTCCTTGAACGTGTGTGAGTCTTAGCCACGGCGACATCTGGCTTGTGCTGGCAGGAAGTGGAAGACATGCGATAGCGGAAGTGCGGTGTTCCCCCCTTGCCCCTCCCTCCCGTAGCTGCACACTCAATTGTCTCGGGCAAGGAGCCAGCCAACTTGCGTCGCCTCGCGTGCACGCTACAAGAGGGCAACGCGCGTGTAACAGTACTTGCGTCGGCTTGGTCTCTGTCAGTGTGTCACTGTGAGCAACGCGCTCCAAATTTTTTTCTTTCGCCACGCCCACCTTGAACTCATTCACGTCTTTTTCGGTCGTCGAAACTTCCCAGAGGAACGACGCGAAGATGACTCTCAGTTGTAACTTATAGGAAATGCCGCGAAGAAAATAGACTTCAAATACATTCTGTTACATTTGCCGTTTGAGCATACACACAGGTGGACTATGACTGAATTGCATAACAAACCTGCAAAAAAAAAAAAAAAGGAAGGAAACCCATCCCCTTACTACCTGGCCCTGGGTAAAACTGACTATTCGATGGGGCACCAGCCAAAGAATAAATATACAAAGGACTGAGACATATAAACTGCAGGCGAAATTTTTCTGTTCCTCGAGATTATTCAATGATTAAGCTATACATCAGCTTTCATATTCAGAGATATTATCTCTACAGTGAATCATAGCAACTGTGGAGAAAAACGAAAAGATCAAGCTTGGCACCTCCACCCCCTCCCCCTTTTTTTTCCCCCCCAGCCCAGCCGAAGTATTGAGCCCACTACACAACCCCCTGTGCAGGTAGAAACATTTGATCCAAGTCGAGTTCACTTGCACACGATAATTTGCAAGCCTACCACTTAGCATTTTACTTAAATTTTATGCCTTTCTTTTCTACAAATGCATTTCCCGTAGTGTCAGGAAACGCATGAAACGAATGGTCATCATCACAAAAGGATTTAAACTCTATAAACTTGCTCCTGTTTGTATGGATCTCGTCAATAGGTAATGACTGTCAGCGAAAGATTGTAACGTTGATTTTGCGACTCGTTTTTAAACTGTTATAAACATAGAGACTGAGCCAGCGGCTTGCAATAAAAATAAGTTGTTATTAGTCTTTCCTTAGTGTTCTCATTTTACCAGTGTGACAACCATTGTTCACTTAAAAAAAAGTTAGTACGCAATACCTTTTCTAATAGATTTTACCCAGTATTTTGTAACGATTAAATTATTTCCTTGTTTCTATAAGTTATATCTGTTAAATAGTGATTGCAAAAAAAAACTAATTTCTGTAATAAATTGCAAACCAATTGTTAGTCAAATCAAAAAACTAAATATAGTAACCACAAAATATTTGGCAGTGTCTCTTCAAATAAAGTATAAAAAGTGACAACAACCGTACATAAACACAAAGATACGCATGCATACGGGTTGTATCTAAATTCGACCAAAAAACTTCGGCTCCTGGTTAAATAAAAATTGAAAACAGATACGATCTATGGTCAAAAGTGAATCCTATGAAGCTGAACTGGAAACCGTAGATTATAAAAAATATTGGAGAAAATATTTACGATGGGAAACTATCTATCTGTATACTGTGTAACGAAACAAAGATATGCAAACACCACAGCACTGTTGTCATCAAATTATTTTATGCAAATAATCACGGTTTCTACCCTTATTTCAACTTAATTTCCATGACGCGGTAGCAGACTTGGAATTTAAATGATGGATTATTTATTCGAATGTCACACATTTAACGAAAAGCGTCGCCTTGTGTTAATACCATAAGCTTTGCCGTTTTCGAATAATTCGTGTTTTAGTTTCAAAATATTACGTACCAATACCTGGCCTGTGGGCAACACGCACAAGACCTAATAACACACTGTTGCCGTTATCAAAGGGAGGGGATGATTCCAGAGAGTGGTACATAATAGTGAGGGGGCCATGGTGGTGTAGTGGTTAGCCTATTCGCCTCCCACCAAGGCGAACCTTGTTCGATTCTCGGTGGGGTCACTCCCAGATTTTCCCATGTGAGCATCGTGCCGGACGATGCCGCTGGTCGGCGGGTTTTCACGGGGATCTCCCGTTTCTTCCACCTTTGCATTCCGAAGCTGATACATAACAGTGGCGATGAGAAATGCTTTCATTTACAATAAATGTAAAACTATATCAAATGACACTACATTTTTCTGTGTTCCGTTTCTATATATGGAGACTCGAGAGTGCTGAACGAGTTGTTACATTATCAAACAATTCTATTGAGATATCAGAGGACGCCACCGTAATTCGTGGAATAGTGTAATGCTCCAAACAAAAATTGATGATTGTATTGCAGTATCAATATCCATATCACAGTTACCAAATGTCGCCTCGGTTGGACAATAATAGTCACGTAGTTCACGAGGGAATGTCACACAAATCATTATAGTCGCCTTTTGGCAGCCTGGAAGGCAAGCAACACCTGCAGAACATATGGCCACAAGAGGCGGCCGCCGGGGCAGTGTAGCCAATGTACCGCTCGAATACGCGTGCCACTGCTGTGCTAAAAATCGATAAGTGTTGTGATTTGGAAGGAGGTGTGCTTTGTAAATCGACTGATGAAGGGAAACGCCGTATGTAGGTAGTTATCGCAACACTGATGCATCAGGGGTGGTGTAACACTTGGAGGAATGAAATTTTCGGTCATTACACTGTTAGTATGCCAGTAATCAATTAGTAATTACTAACAGTTGCATGATGTACAGAATATTCACGTTATTGTTTATTACAAAATAAGTGCTATAATGTGGTGTAAACGCGCCATATATGAAGTACACGAACTGCCGGGCTCCAACCCCGGTGCAGAGTGTACATCGACGATGCCAGGATTGCTCCACCTGGCCAAACATGCGAGGTGTGTATTCTGTATCCTCCTGGGGTGCTATTGGAGTATCGTGCACAGAACGTTTCGTAGCACCCCACTAGCAAAATTCAAGTGGACGAAGTTCTGAGGACCTCGCACACCAAGACGTCAACCCACCGTGGACTATCAATTTTCCTTTTAATGTGTTGTCAAGGTACTCCCGAATATGTGCACCGAAGTGTGGTGGTGCACCATCATGCTGCAGCCACGTGTCTTGTTGTATCCCAAGTGGAACATCTGGAAGCAACTCTGGCAAAACCTGTTCCAAAAACCTCAGCTACCGGTCAGCATTTAAGCGGAGGGCAACATGTATGTATGGCCCAGTGAAACGTGTCACTTACAATTCCAGCCCATACGCTAATTCCAAATTTCTCCTAGTAACCGCTTATGAAGAGCGCGTTTATTCCTCTGCCCACATGTGATTGTTGCGGGACTTCAAGACACCTCTTGTGAATCGCGCTTCGTCGGTGTACAACACGACGCGTGGGAAATGTGACTATTGCGCATATGTGAAAACATCGCTGCACGAATTGCAAAAGGTGTGGGTAGTCTTCAACTTTCTGTAGGCGATAAGGGCGGAGCAGCTGTTCATTTACAACACTCCACACATCCAGATATCCATTGCGGACTGCACGCGCCACTCGACGGGTGCAATTATATGGCAGCTCATGGAACCTCCACAGCACCACCTCCTCAAAGTTTGGCGTTCGTACCGACCTTGGATGGCCAGCGTTACCTCTGTACGCCTGTAACATGTACGGTTTTGGAGCCGGTACACTTCTGTTTTACAATGTACAACGATTGCTGTAACGTAACCTCAACACATTGCGTGACACTGTCGCTCACAGAAAATGCCCCCTCTTCGCGAGTGCTTCTATGAATTACTGCAAATGTTGAATTATGTGACACATGTCGGTGTGGATGCCTTTCCCTGTGCATGCGTGCTGGAGCTCTACCGTTGCACTGAGCCACTCCACACGCAAGGTGAATGTCAACCATTTCTGGTCATGCAAACCGATCCATTTTGCTATAATTAGTATCATAACCATATTTTAAATTACTCGATGTTCAGAAATGTTAAATCATGTCGGAAGAGGAGTTGGGGAGAGACTCGAACCTACCCCGGTAAGGCAATACAATTAAAAATAAATCATCTTGGTACTTATCAGCGTCTAAAAAGAGCAAATTTACACGTGTAAATGATTAAATGTAATAATTGTAAACGAGCAACCATAACCGACAGCAATATCGAGCTAGAGACGTCCTGCTGCAGCGAAACTCCCCTGTTTCCTGCGACAACGAAAGTTCGTTACAATAATGCATGCAGCATAAACGATGTTCGGAAACTTTTACTGTAGGCTATTCGCGAATCAACTGAGGTCTTTTTAATGAATGCTTAGTTTGAACTTAGTTTTAATTAGGTATCCTTTCACCCTGTGTACAGTAAAAAAAATGGTCTTCTTGGAATTATAGTCTATTATACACGCGTTAAGTTACAACGTGGAAACGTAAGAAATAAAATGCTGTATGATGTCAATGTAAATTCTTACTGCACTGTCTATAAAAAAAAAAAAAATTAAAAGTAAAAAACTGTAATTAAGTTGGTACGAAGTTTGAACACAAAACTTTTTCAGTTACAGTGTCCAGTATTAGGGACGCTGCACAGTAAGTTGCTTTAATAATCTACACTGCACACAGAAAAAACAGTGTTCATTAGGGAAACGTGTTGAAAATATCATTGGTTGCTGAGACTACTCCGTAACCTCATAACCAGCTGCCGCCAGTTACACGAAGCACACACATTTCGTTGGTCTCGATGTATTACAATATGTGACTGAAAGGATTAACAAGGCGCTAAAACACGGAATTCCTTATCATCTTTCGTTCTCACCATTAATTTAAATATTTCAGGCTGTGTTTAATTTAATGCAATTACGGTAGGTGATTTTCATTTTCAAGGTTAATTTAAACAGTCGTCGGTTAACCTTGAACATCCTATATATATATATATATAATACCTGTACACGGCGTTATTCCGAGACATTGCGTATTTTTTCTCTAAAAATTACACTCTATTTCAATGTAGTTTTTTTTAACGAATACTTTTTTTTACCTTACTGAAAACCGTGCAGGAAACTGAGGNCGGTAGGTGATTTTCATTTTCAAGGTTAATTTAAACAGTCGTCGGTTAACCTTGAACATCCTATATATATATATATAATACCTGTACACGGCGTTATTCCGAGACATTGCGTATTTTTTCTCTAAAAATTACACTCTATATCAATGTAGTTTTTTTTAACGAATACTTTTTTTTACCTTACTGAAAACCGTGCAGGAAACTGAGGAACTTTGATATTTAAATTTATATTTCACAAGACTGAATTAAAAATAGAAAAGTCTAGCCTAAAAAAAGATCGTGTTAACTCACTTCAGAAGAAAGTGCGAACAACCTAGTTGTTATAGTGTTTTAGTGTTTATTACAGGTGACGTACGCTTAAATGAGCAATTTTGAAAGTTGTATTCAGTGTCCTTTACCTGTCCGTTGTGTTTCATTCGGTCACAACAATAACTTTCCGGAGGACCTAATGACAGGTATTCACACTTCGAGCAACAAACACCGTGAAATAGTTATAAACATCAATATTTTACGATTGCATTAAACCTTATTACAATGTACATTAAACAAAATTAAAACATAAAAAACAGTACATGCACTTCAATTTTTATTACACTTTCAGTAAGACGTAAACACTAAGAACTGCTTTTCATAATTTGCTGTGAATATTGTAGTAGATATGTCATTCGGCGCGTTAATACAGATGCAAGTACGAGAGGGGTATTTTTTTTTTCAAATGTTGGTTTCAGTAGTAATCAATTAACTACGAATGATCTGTATATTGAAAACCTCTACGTTGTTTTTTTCTCACTCTGAAATTATAAGTCGTATAAAACCCACACGCGTATAGCACTTTCACTACCTGGCAGCCGTTCCTGACACTTTCTTTCACACATTACATATCACTGCACTGAAAAAAAAAAAACAAATGGCTGGTGCTCTCGGCTTCCACACGACGCCTTAATTATCTGCGCGTATAAAGTGCCAGGTTCCCACATGAACTCGCTCACAGCCTGCCCTGCGTTTCCCAGTTGTCCTGGCGGTGCAAGTGGTACCCGAAGGATGGACGAATCGCTGTGACTTTCTACAAATCACCAACCCCCTTAGTGTTCCTTCGCTGTATTTGCGCGTGTATTGCTTCTATTTGTGATTTACTTATAGCTAACTCAGCACACTCATTAACGCCTCTTTTAACACCCTCTTCTTGAGGCGGCCGCGTACATGGGCCGTCAACTACGTTGCAAAGTATTTCAAGTAAATAACATTGAAGGAAAAAAAACTACTGAATGTGGGCACAGTCTTTTTCAATCCGAAGAGAAAATAAAGTAGAATTATAACCCTTCAATAAAATTATAAATAAATTAGAACAACTTTTGCAAGACCATGCTATGGAATATGCATTTTAGCGAGTAAGTGTTGTAAATTGCGTGTTTTTTTTTTAAATGGAGATTTGAGATATATTCCTGTACGTTCCCTGAATCAGCGTGTTGTGAATATACGATATTTCACTTGTACTGTTACAAAAAATTTAACAACTACTTCCAAAGAGTTATATATAAATAAAATGCATTTTCTTTTATTTACTTTATTTTAGTTTGGAGTACATCATTCACGAAATCTTGCATACTGTAAACATTAATATGAAGCATTTCAACCTTTTTAAAGACAATATTTTCGGACTTATGAACATGACAAAATATTTTACGTAAATAATATATCTGGACGTTGTAAATGAGACTACAGTTACATTTGCTAGAAACCTATCCCCCTCCCCCTTAAATTGACAGGATTACCATTCGAAGTCTCGTAGTTTCACGCAGAACGACTAAAAAACTGCACGCCAGCAATGTTTTGTATTCAGAGGCGATTGGCTACTCGACTCGCGAGCCAGTTTCAACCTGGTGTGCATGTGCCTTAATACTATAACTATGTCAGGGAGAATACTTACTTTAAAATTAGCTATTTTATATAAATATGTAGGTTATCTGATTTTTTTCGCGAAAGCCCTTTGCACTTAGGTGGCTTAGCAAAAACTGCGAGCTATGTTCGTGGGGTTGTATTGTTTCCTTGCATTCGGAAGGTCTTTTATTAATTTCCTCCCGGTGCTCCTTAAGTCAGTACTTCTTAGGAAATGTTCTGTCTTCATTTAAGGTGAATACCGAAGAAGTTCCTTAATATGAGCCTTTGCCGTTCTCATTCGTTAGATAAACGCTGTTATTGTTACGAGACGTCAGGGGAGCGTATCCAAGTTCGTGGGGGACGGAGGACTTAATAAAAATAAAGGAACTTAATTAAATTTTAATTTATTCATATAGTTATTATTTATAGCACTAATCTATATACCTCCACTATTTCTCTTTTTATTTATCAATGGCCTTTATCTGGAAGGTTTGCCGCACCACGAGTCACGCTGAGAGAAACCAGGTCATTAACACAAACATTTTTCAGATAAACGCAGAAATTCAATCTGCTGAAGGTCAGGAGCGCGTGAGCCGCAAAAAGACTTATCACGTCGCCAAGCGCAGCGGCAAGCCGTGTGTAAGCCGGTCTTTGTCTTCGTCACCCGCTCTCGGGTTACATACGTGACCTTCACACATTTCCGCTTTCTCAAGTGATGCAAAGCAGCGAGCACATATTATTATTATTATTAATGCCCAGCTGAACAATAAAACTACTTCCCATAAGAAAAGGAAACCAGTAACTAGGGATTGGGAGAGAATTTCGCAAAATCAATTTCGTATCAAGTTGGTGTATTACTTGTTATTGACTGGATTATCTTTTATTTAACCCTCCATCAAGGCCACTCAACAGACTTTATAAATGAGCAACAATGAAAATTACAAATCATGCGAACACCTGCAAGATTATAATTTTATTCTCAAAAGTAGGCGATCAGTGTACCTAAATAAGAAAGCCGCTAAATTACACATATGACAGTGAAGTATAGCATACACGAGTCTTCATGAATCATCCATTTCACTACCAAACTGAAATCATAAATTTTGTGCACTGAAACCTATCTACTTCCAAATTATTTCTCGAGAAGTCTCTTGTTTTGATGATTAGTCTCGAAGCAGTACTTTAGGAATCCGTGCATCCGCGGCAAGCAAACCCTAATCATTCCACAGACGCAACGCCAATCAACCAAACAATAGTTTCTCTGGTTTCAGACATGCGATTTAAACATACTGTTATCAAAAATCTGGGATTTAGGAATTATGCTTTTGACGATACGGCGTAGAACACAATACAAAACAATTTGTGAATAATCTAAATTTTATGTCGAGTGTATCAAAATTAATTTAGTAGAAAACACTTAACGAGAAATTACATTTTGTAAACTATCTCACTGTCATCTATAGAAATATAGTGGTTTAATCTGTTGGCAGCGTACACTTCAGAAAGTGTACTACACTGCACTTTTCTTTAACAAACGTGGCATGACTCTAGGCTAATGAGAAAACCACAATAGTGTAACCTGCTTATGAACAGTGCAGTGTAGAGAGAAAACTGCTGCTCTTAGAGACAACACCAGATCAAATAAAAGTAGTAGTAACCCGAGGTATAAAGAATTTGCCAGCCAAATCAAGTCAACTGAGAATAAATCGTGGCTGAGTTCGAAAAGACGCCTTTATAGAACATGGTTCCGGGATCGAATTCCTGGTAAACCTCGTGTAATAAAGCAGGTACATTAAAAAGAAGAAAAAAAAGCATTTCTGCTTGTTTCCAAACAATGAAGTAGGCACTACAGCACTTTCATTTCGGACTTCAATGCATGAAAAAGAAAGTGGCTGGTCTTTAGGCCGTAAATGAGAATTGACTATGGTGGTCATTCCCGTGTACATAAAATAACTATCAAAGTGTTTTTTGGTATATTTCTCACTCTAGTTTCTCTCGCGACGCACCGCAAAAGCGTATGCTGAGTGAAGGGACTACACGTACCCCTGAGAAAGTGTCTTGCTGGGAAGAAAAAACACGAAAGAGGTATCGTGTTTCCGCGCGTCACTNACTACACGTACCCCTGAGAAAGTGTCTTGCTGGGAAGAAAAAACACGAAAGAGGTATCGTGTTTCCGCGCGTCACTCCGCAAACCGACCGGCCGCTCGCTTCCTTTCTACTCGCGCATGTGAATCACCGACGTTTACGCGGCTGGGCCTCCCTGGAAGCCGCGAGAGAAAGTTCACGGATATGTCCCGCAGATAGAGAAGACACACTTCGCCGAGCTCGNGGGCCTCCCTGGAAGCCGCGAGAGAAAGTTCACGGATATGTCCCGCAGATAGAGAAGACACACTTCGCCGAGCTCGGTCGCTTTTCTAACATTTCTTGAACTCTTCATACAAAAGATCTGCACCCTTTACCACGATTTATTTACTTTTTCTTTACAACTAACCTGTCGGTCATAGCCAACAAAGAATACATTCTCCACGGCTTGAAAAATCTGGGAAGAAAAGCGTGGGGTAAAACTTCATCCAAAATGATTTCCCCTCCTCCTGCCTCCCGCGCCATTGTGAGCTCTTGGAAAACTGGGATAAATTCTGGCAAAGGAGATCCGGGTAGCGTAGGANACCGAGAGCGCTGACGTCACGCTTGTATGGCGAAGAGATCACAGAGGTGATAATTCGAGACAAGCACTCGACACGACCCATATAATTAAGAGGTCCGTAAATTTGAAGAATTCATCTGGCAGTAGGCGAAACTTTACCACCGTTTGTACACTGGAGTGGTCTACTTTTGTTCATCGGGTTTATCTTAGGGGTCGCAGGAAGTTATTAAGTACCGTCTTAAATCTATTTTAAGACACAGTTGTAACATTTCAAAATTACTTCAAAATTTCGACGTGTATTTAACAAATGAAAATATCACACATTTTCAGTTTATGATTGTAAATTGCACATATCCTAATGCCATACACTGGCATGCCAAAAGTCATGAGATAGGAGTATGTGCAGGTAATAGTCGGTGGTGCCACCATGCCGTGACGTCTTGGAGGTGTCCAGACCTGTACCAGTTGTGCTCTGGCATCGCTTGGTGACCACTAGCAGTCCATCATGGACTTCACGTACCCGCTCAACTATGAGATATTCCAGAAGGATAATGCACCGTGTCATCGGGCCCAAGTTGTCAAGAACTGGTTCGAGGAGCGTTCTGGAGAGTTTAGACGATTGCTATGGCCACCTCGCTCACCCGCGACATGAACCCTATCGCGCATTTATTGGACGTGGTGGGGAGATCCATTCACACCCAAGATCCTGCACCTACAAACAGCAGAGGGCTGTGGGTAGCTATATAGACGGCGTGGGTTAACATCACTCGACAGGTGTTTCGTCCACTTGTGGAATTGATGCGACGACGAGTTGCTGTACTTCGCCGGGATAGAGGTGGGCCTACTCAATACTAGACCCCTATCCCATGATTTTTGGCATGTCAGTATCGTTTCACAGAAAAAAAAATTTATTTATATCAATTTTTTCTTGGTTTTTTTTTGTGGAAAATGACAAATAAAAAAAGGTGAATTTGACGGACAGTTACTAGAACACTACATAAATGAAACAGTTTTACTGGAAACTTTATTGCTTTCAGTCATAAACCATAACATTTCGCATTATAATAAGGCAGCAGGCTAGAAATTCACACATAAAGCAGATGGCATTTGTTTACTGGTTGTAGCCTTCTTTGCGACACACGCTTCTACTGAACTTGGCCACACGGAGTCCGGCTACTCAAGTGCTAGATGTTTACGATTGGCTCATTGTACTGCAAGGCGTGCCAGACGATCAATTGTTCAATAACACACGTGAAAGAAACGCATTCTAAGAACGGTTTAAGAAAAATAACGCGAGATTACAAGAGTTTTTATAAGTTTCTATATACGTTGAAAAATATTTGGCAGTAGGGGCAGCGATGGCGTAGTGTCCAGGACGCTCGCCTCCCGCCACGGCGATCTGGGCTCGATCCCCGGCGGGTTCACTCCCGGATTTTCACATGTGGGAATCGTGCTGGACGATGCCGCTTGCCGGTGGGTTTTCTCGGAGTACTCCCGCTTCCCCCGCCCTTGCATTCCAGCGCCGCTCCATTCTAAGGTCTCACTTCTGTCATGCCCCGGGATGACGGTCACCTACGGGTCCCAGCTGGAAAGACCGTCACTCGGAGGGTGTTGCCTTGCCCTGGGTGCACTCCCCACACGCCATTTTTTTTTATTTGGCAGTAATATGAAATGACGAATTCATGGCTTACCCTAACTCTTAAAGACTGCTGAGAACGTGTAACAGTAGACCTAAAATCGTTTCTCCTCCTACAAAGATAATTCGGTAGGTTCTTCGTCTAAAATGTTTTATCTACAGTAAGCAAAATAAAGGTCGTTTAACCAAAAGACTGCAGATGTAAAATCGCGTCACAAAAAGTAAACTAAAGAAAAGCGTTCTTTATATACTGTGAACACGAACCAGTGACATAAGACAGTGAAATTCAAGTAACTGAATGTTATGCATTGATCAGCTCCACCAGAATCACCATTGTCAGTGAACTTCAGGGACCTTCCCGCCTGAAGCAATGTTACCGCTTGTGAGGCCTAGAACCAGGAGAGAGGTAAGAGCATAGCGCAAGGCTATGAACTGGCGTGCAGTGTTCTCGTCATGCTGCGTGTACTTATGGGAATTGAAGTGACCCTATCATTTTACTGATGGTAAATTTGTGGAAAGTTTCCATGCAGAACCCTTGAGTATTTTTGTATTCATGCGGTGCGTATATTTTGAGATACAGCGCTTTCAAAATGCCGTTTTTAGCTGTGTTGGAGTGCTCTATGGTTTTTCTAATATGCGTGATGTCTTGAGAATACTCAGCGGTCTCGTCTAAAGTGCGTGTTATTTTCACCGACCAGCTCATTGGATGCGGGTTCAATAATATCGTGGACAAATGTATAGTTCAAACACTCCGTAATGCCTTTCAAGAGCCTGGTAGGTGAGGCCCATCAGCCAACGTAGCAAAAATTAAGCCGCCAATAATTTCCAGTGGAAACATTTGCACTTATTTCACTGACTGAAGGCATCGCAACTATTTCAAGTATTTGTTGTTCTTACAGTTGTATGACCTGAAACACGTTAAAACGTCTGTTCATAAAATCATCTTAGCTGTAACGTCGGATACCAGACTTACAGGCACTAGACATGAAGTTGTTTTAACTTTCAGTAAGGCAAAACGACTCTCTGTTCATTCCGCTTTGTTGATATTGCACCTATAATTTTGAAACGGAAGAGGAAACCCTGAGTGTTTAATCTTTGTCCTCATTTCCCCTGTAGGGAAATGCCGCTTAGTTTTCGAGGAATTACTATAAACACTGGCTTGAACTGGAGAAAGTTTCTAGGGAAATCCCATAAGGCATCCGTCTACCTTGTGAATGAGTAACGTTACTATACACGTTTCCAAAATAAATTTTCTGACGTCTTCAAGATTTTTTTTTGAAACAATTTGTNAGTAACGTTACTATACACGTTTCCAAAATAAATTTTCTGACGTCTTCAAGATTTTTTTTTGAAACAATTTGTAACTAGTTTTTCAACGTTACGAAGATCATGGAACCGTTTAAATATCTTGTACAACAATCAAATACAAAGATGTATTCAGAATGCTGTAAGTAGAGCTATTATTTTCCTTAATAGTCAAATCAGCATGGGAGATTCGCCCCTTTATACAACGGTTGTACGGACCTTGATTTGGACATGAAAAACATTTTAGGTTGTTATATAATTAGTAATAATTCATTTATTTCATTCTCGTGCATTTTATTTTTTCTGACCTATCAATTAATTCTTTGTAATGCTATTAACATTATACTACATTAATAGAGACGTACAAAATTCTCGTTGTTATTTCAAGACAGGCTAGATTTCAAACACTTGTGCTTTTTTACTCAGTTCATTGTACTATAGATTTTCCGGGCACACCCTGGACCCTTTGAACCAATAGGAAACCACTAAATAGAGGCTGGCCCAATAACATCCAACTAAGTCAAAACGGTAAATGTTTCGTCACTGCTGCAGAAGCCAGTCAACAAATGGCACTGACTCGAATATGTATAGGACGGTAGATTTTAGTCTGCTGCCAGAAAATAACGCGAATTTTGCAGGTCCCTATAAATTAATGTTCACTTAAAATTTTGCTACCGAGTGATTAAGACTTAATTTATTTCCATACTCTTGTAATTTAATACTCTGTATTAACCGCATTAGTAATTGTTAAGGTTATCGTATTTGATATCCACCTAGTGAACTTTTCCTGTTTATTTCCAACACGGATGGTAATTCATTTACAATGACATTGTTTGGTTCATGGTCGAGTTTAATTAAATTGCGTAGTGTCATTTGAATAATGCATTAGGTTCACGGCATTATTATTTCACGTGTCACTCTGCAAGGATAAACAATGAATAGAAAAAAATATACTAAGAATTTTATAATTAAAATTCTGCACTTGGGCTTTTTTTACATGGAATTTCTCGACACACTCCTGCCTCCTGCTACCCTCTTCTTTGTCACATACCTTCCACCTATCTTTTCGTCATCCACCTTCTAAAATATTTTTTTCTATCTCCCTCTTCTACCGTTCATCACACCTTCCAAGTCTCCCGCCGATGAGCATTATATTCTCATCCAGCATTCAATTCAATTTTTTTTTTACTAATACTTCCAATCTACTTTTCTCTTCCTACTACAATGTCCAATTCTATGCTCCGTACAATGCCAAACCTCTAACAAAGCATTTTGCAATATTGCCTTTTCCTGTCGAAGGCGTCCGTAGCTATAGCGAGTCGGGTTTTCACTTCTCGATGACATCTTAATTATTCTGTAATTTCACTGCCAAAATACTTAAAATTTTTTACTTGTTAAATTTTTTCATAGTCTGTATTTGATGTCAGCACTTTTTCCTTTTGTCCTAATGGCCCTTTTTTTCTATTATTGATCGTTATTTCATACTCCTTACAAGCCTTGTTCAGGTCCCAGAAGTATTATATTCATATAACGTTCACTTTCTGCATTAATGCATGTCTTTCAGAAGAACTCGTCCGTGAACTAACCATATCTCTATTTCTATACGTGATTCCACACACAAACTTTTACAAGTGTCGCCACGGACTTGTGAACGGGTATCATCAAGATAGCTGCGCCAGTTTCCTACAGTCACGTTGGACGTAATGTATTCTGTACTTATGTTTGCGCATTGCGCTAGGACCAGTACCACTGTTTCAAAGAAGATAGAAAATTATTGCGTAAGATCTTGGCCAACGGTCATAGTAGTGCAGTAATGATCCCAAACAGCATCTTGCTTCCCATCATATGTTATTTTTATTTTTTACAATACGTCACATGTCATAAGTACATTTCTTTCTCGTTTCTGCGCTGAAATTTGTGTGATCGCAGTTATGCCATGAATTTCGGTAATCAAGATTTTGTCGAAGCTCATACACTAAATTACGATCGTAATGATATGAGTAGGTCAAACCGGTTTTCATAAAGACTATAAGGGGTTTTCCCTAAAGGGGATAAAAGACTACGGAGATGATCTCTCTACCCCCTACTGGTGCACAGGGTCAAGAGTGTATCTGAAGAATTGCTGATTAAATTTATGCTGTACTTCCGGAGGTAAAAGCTTTTCCTCGACTGAAAGTTCAGCAGTTGAAAGAAATATTATGGTTACGGGCACATAGATGGGGATGGGAAATGTTGTGAATTTATTTGAAGACAAGCTAGACTTTAAAATATAGCACGTTTACAAATGGAGCACACTTAATAAATAAGTCTGAGTTAGAATCATTATTAACCATACAGCAAAGTAAAACTCCTACTATATCTGGTCCGTGATATAACTGGCCAATCACTAGGGCAGCTTATGAACATAGTTGAGGCTCAAGAATACATGAGACTGTGGAGTCTAACCGACAGGTAACTGGAACCGTGAAATAAATTATTCCACATCTTTAAATGGCTTACGGAAGACAATGGATTCTAGAAGGAGGGCCGTCATTCAACCACTGGTGAAGCTTAATTTACAATAATTACGGTTTTTGGTGAAAACTGTGCACAGCTCCGAGAAGTCTAATGGTCTGTTTGGAGTAGTGCGTTAGGGAAAGTCCTTGGCCTGTACGTGTACAAGAGACGAAATAAACTTCTAGTGATGCGAGACAATAATTTCACGTGTTCAGACTACACAGTAATGTCCACAAACACTACTTCCTTTGCAAAGCACCTACACTGCTATCAGTGAGATTATATATCATTACGCGTTATAATTCAGTATGCAGACAGACGGCGTATGCATGTGATACTCTCACGAGTATCATCGAACCTCCACACATCTGACAAGCCCTACAGGACNACGACTCTCTGTTCATTCCGCTTTGTTGATATTGCACCTATAATTTTGAAACGGAAGAGGAAACCCTGAGTGTTTATTCTTTGTCCTCATTTCCATTGTAGTGAAATGCCTCTTAGTTTTCGAGGAATTACAATAAACACTGGCTTGAACTGGAGAAAGTTTCTAGGGAAATCCCATAAGGCATCCGTCTGCCTTGTGGNTTTCTAGGGAAATCCCATAAGGCATCCGTCTGCCTTGTGGATGAGTAACGTTACTATACACGTTTCCAAAATAAATTTTCTGACGTCTTCAAGATTTTTTTTTGAAACAATTTGTAACTCGTCTTTCAACGTTACGAAGATCATGGAACCGTTTAAATATCTTATACAACAATAAAAATATAAAGATGTATTCAGAATGCTGTAAGTAGAACTGTTATTTTCCTTAATAGTCAAATCAGTATGGGAGATTCGCCTCTTTATACAACGGTTGTACGGACCTTGATTTGGACATAAAAAACATTTTAGGTTGACATATAATTAATAATAATTAATTTATTTCATTTTCGTGCATTTTATTTTTTCTGGCCTATCAATTAATTCTTTGTAATACTACTAACATTATACTACATTAATAGAGACGTACAAAATTCGCGTTGTTATTTCAAGACAGGCTAGATTTCAAACACTTGTGCTTTTTTACTCTGTTTGTCATTGTACTATAGATTTTCCGGACACACCCTGGACCCTTTGAACCAATAGGAAACCACTAAATAGAGGCTGGCCGAATAACGTCCATCTAAGTCAAAACGGCAAATGTTTCGTCACTGCTGCAGAAGCCAGTCAACAAACGGCACTAACTCGAATATGTATAGGACGGTGGATTTTAGTGTGCTGCCAGAAAATAACGCGAATTTTGCAGGTCTCTATACATTAATGTTCGCTTAAAATTTTGCTACCGAGTGATTAAGACTTAATTTCTTTCTATGGTGTTGTAATTTATGACTCTGTATTAACCGCATTAGTGATTGTTAGGGCTATCGTATTTGATATCCACCTAGTGAATTTTTGCTGTTAATTTCCCCCACGGATGGTAATTCATTAAGAATGACATTTTTTGGTTCACGGTCGAGTTTAATTAAATTGCGTAGTGTCATTTGAATAATGCATTAGGTTCACGGCATTATTAGTTCACGCATCGCTCTGCAAGGATAAACAATGAACAGAAAAAATATACTAAGAATTTTATAATTAAAATTCTGCACTTGGGCTTTTTTTACATGGAATTTCTTGACAAACTCCTGCCTCCTGCTACCCTCTTCTTTGTCACATATTTTCCAACTATCTTTACGTCATCCACCTTCTAAAATATTATTTTCCATCTCCCTCTTCTACCGTTCATCACACCTTCCAAGTCTCCCGCCGATGAGCATTATCTTCTCATCCAGCATTCAGTTTTTTTTCTTTCACTAATACTTCCAATCTACTTTTCTCTTCCTACTACAATGTCCAATTCTATGCTCCGGACAATGCCAAACCTCTAACAAAGCATTCTGCAATATTTCCTTTTCCTGTCGAAGGTGTCCGTAGCTATAGCGAGTCGGGTTTTCATTTCACGATGACACCTTAATTATTCTGTAATTCCACTGCCAAAATACTTAAAAATTTTTACTTCTTAAATTTTTTCATTGTCTGTATTTGATGTCAGCACTTTTTCCTTTTGTCCTAATGGCCTTTTATTTTTATTGATCATCATTTCATACTCCTTACAAGCCTCATTCAGGTCCCAGAAGTATTATATTCATTTCACGTTCACTTTCTGCATTAATACATGTCTTTCAGAAGAACTCGTCCGTGAACTAACCATATCTCTATTTCTATACGTGATTCCACACACAAACTTTTACAAGTGTTGCCACGGACTTGTGAACGGGAATCATCAAGATAGCTGCGCTAGTTTCCTACAGTCACGTTGGACGTAATGTATTCTGTACTTGTGTTTGCGCATTGCGCTAGGACCAGTAGCTACCTCTGTTTCGAAGAAGATAGAAAATTCTTGTCTAATATCTTGGCCAACGGTCATAGTAGTGCAGTAATAATTCCAAACAGCATCTTGCTTCCCATAATATGTTATTTATATTTTTTACAATACGTCACATGTCATAAGTACATTTCTTTCTCTTTTCTGAGCTGAAATTTGTGTGATCGCAGTTATGCCATGAATTTCGGTAATCAAGATACAATTCCTACTGTATCTGGTCCGTAATAAAACTGGCCAATCACTGGGGCAGCTTATGAACATAGTTGAGGATCAAGAATACATGGGACTGTGGAGTCTAACCGACAGGTAACTGGAACCGCGAAATAAATTATTCCACATATTTCAATGGCTGATGGAGGACAACGGATTCTAGAAGGAGGGCCGTCATTCAACCACTGGCGAGGCATAATTTACAATAAACACAGTTTTTGGTGAAAACTGTGCGCAGCTCCGAGAAGTTCAATGGTCTGTTTGGAGTAGTGCGTTAGGGAAAGTCCTTAGCCTGTACGTGTACAAGAGACGAAATAAACGTCTAGTGACGGAAGAGAATAATTTCACGTGTTCAGACTACACAGTAATGTCCACAAACACTACTTCCTTTGCAAAGCACCTACACTGCTATCAGTGAGATTATATATCATTCCACGTTATAATTCAGTATGCAGACAGACGGCGTATGCATGTGATACTCTCACGAGTATCATCGAACCTCCACACATCTGACAAGCCCTACAGGACTCAGAACCATGTAGTAAACATTCGGGAGTAGGCCTGGAAGCGAGTATTTGCCCGGAGGGCTGCAACGGCGGCGCGTGCGGCCTCGGTAGCCAGGGAGAAAGAAGGCATTAGGCATTCCCTCCCACCGAACCTCCAAGACACACAGTGCTAGGTTTGTTGATGGGCTCTTGTCGCTCGAATAACCTTTGGGGAAGCAAAGCGGCGTGTCGCCTGACCGAGTTTCGAAGTGTTGATGCTCGCTAATGAAGGGACGACGGTCTGGTCCGCCTAGTAAGTGGACTCGTTCACGAAGCGCGTTTGTAGAGGTTGGATAGTCCTCGGCCCCATCAAGGTGGCGCGTGCAGATTCAACTCTGTACGATGCTGTTGATAGGTGAGGTGGTATCCACGCCTACCCACCGCGATTGGAAGGAGCGTAATCTCCTTCTATTGGATTGCATTCANGCCCACCCACCGCGATTGGAAGGAGCGTAATCTCCTTCTATTGAATTGCATTCAACTGCAGCCGATTTAAGCACGGCAGTGCCATATTATTGTCTGGCTTCAGACTTGATGGGATCTGGCCGGTGTGCACAGCATGGATTACTCTAGCAACTGAAGTGGCTAAAATGCCTGATGTGGCTTTGTGGCTGAATAAAAACTAGTGGTCAGCGCTGTGCACACCGTCTGTTGCTCTGGGTTTTACTCCTGTTTTGCCTTTAAGGCACAGGCACAGGAGACCCGACTGCCCACACGCTGTACAAGACAGTACAGATAATAATGCTCTTTGAAGTTAGGGCTTCATGGGAAGTGCGTGCAAGAACTTCCGGCTGGTTGGCCCTGGGGACCCCATTTCGGGCCTTCTGCGCTTGGTGGAATGGTGAACTGTCAGAAACGTCAAGGAAACGAGCTGAAATGGCTTTAAGGTACGTGTCTCTCGGTTTTTCAACCCGAAAGAGGGGAGGATCACTCAAATGGAAGAACCGCTAGTCCATGACGCATTACTATTGCCAACTGTAGTATCAGATACCAAGTTGATTAATATTTACGGGAAGGGCGAGAAGTGTTAGTTATGAGTNTTGATTAATATTTACGGGAAGGGCGAGAAGTGTTATAGCGTGATATTCCTACAGTTACTGACTTCTTGCGACATCGCTTAACGAAATGTTAGAAACTTTCGGGTGTTCCCCATACCTGGTTCACCTCAAAAATGTATCTGCCTACCAGGCTGTACTTGAATCACAGGCAATAGTGATTACATTGGCCTGGTTGCAGACTGATCGACTCCTTAAGATAGGGTGGGACATAAATTAACTCGAAATACGCCGATTGAAGTCAACAAGTTTTTCGAAACCAAAACAGAATTAACTAAAAATGGAAATGACAGCTAATGACTTTTGCCAATTTTGTGCGCAACTATTTTGCAATATTGGTGCATCCATCTAGCATAATATCTTGCACTGCTACAACATAAAAATTAACGGCGGAAGAAATAGTTCTTCGGAAATACATCACTCTGGTAAAAGATTTGCCCTTGCATTTAATAAAGACTATTCTACAGGAGTTACCTTTCTTGGTTTTCCTCTATTGACTTCCGTAAATTATTAATACAAGATTAACTTCTATAGTGTTAATTTATGTCCCATGCTCCCTTAACTGTCGGATCGTTGGGTTCCAAACAGGAATTTCATCGTGAAGAAATTCGTAGCGTATGGTAATGGACGGGACGTGGTGTTGGCCGTACTGTTCAGAACACCAGAACTAGTGTTCGGCGAGTGTAGGTCTTGAATGTGCGTCGGGAAAACCCCCAAATGCCAGTGGAAAGAAAGTAGTACGGGCTGGCATATGACCCCGCTGGATGGTGCCTCTGTAAAAGACTAGCCTGTGTGGACGCGCCCGGGGAGTGGACACTCCCGTATGGGCCTATTACCACAAGTTCAGATTAAGTGTTTCGTGCGAATGGTACCTGCTAATTTGTTACAATGGTAGATTCTGCCCATACACAAGATACCATGGGAAAGCAGAATTGTCGATAGAAAACCACATTAAGGTAAAAATTCGGAATACCATTTGCTAGTAAGGGTACAAGAATCGTTATTGAATTGTTTGAGGCAACCAGTGAATAAGTGGCCTCTGCTAGTATATATGTATGACTGAGGGAGGAGGCCTAGTATGATGGGGCCGTGGTGGTGTACTGGCTAGACTGCTCTCCTCCCGCCTAGGGAACCTGGATCGATTACTGGCGGGGTCGCTTCCGGATGTTCGCATGTGGGANTTTCTCGGAAATCTCCCGTTTCCCCAGCCCTTGCATTCCGACGCTGCTCTATAATCACCTTACTTCGCCCTCATCGGCTCTCAAGAGCTCGATGTTAAGAGCCTCCCAAATCTCTCCACTCTTCTCCTAGTATGATACTACTTTATAATGCGAAATAGTAAGGGGTCTACCAATCAGGCGTCGACGGGATTAAATAAACCGGTGGCAGCAATAGTTGGAAGCAGCCCAAGGGGGTAGGCGAGGGAAGTCGAATAGGAATGCCCAGAGAAAACTCGTTCTTCCCAATCATTTGGAAATTCCGGACTGGGGTTCCGTCAAACTGGAAGTCGAGACCGGACCAGAACGCTGACAGAAGCTCCCGCTTCACGCAAAACAATTTCGGGTAGACCGAGTGACTTGATTATTCGTCGTCGCGCGGTGGCACGAGGCTGCTCAAGTAGAGCTCGTTGCTCTGTTTATGGCGGGGCGAAGGAGGCATGCCCGCTTCTTCGCCGGCGTACAGTTAGATGAAACAGATACGTACAAGGGCGAGCGAGAAGCATCTCCCCCTCCACACGCACCAGCCTTGCTGGCTCTTGACATGCGGAGCGTGCGCCGTTGGAGGGGAAGGCATGCGTGGAGGGAGGGGAAGACGCTCCGGGCGGTGCCATTGGCCGCCGCGACGAGTGACGTCACGCGGCGCTGCTGCCCCCGTTCCCGCGCGGCGGACGAACGCGACAGTCTCGCGCAGGTAGCCAAACCGATAGGCTGGAGGTTCAAGGTGGTGTCCGTGGACGGTGAATTTTTTTTACCACACTTTCTTCCGTCCGCGACAGCTAGATGAAGACTTCGGCGACCTTGTGGATATGGTCGTTCCTCTTGGCAGCGGCCGGCGTTTGCCACGCGCAGGACGCGACAGGTAAACAACCCGAGATTTTTATTTTCCTGTAATTCCAGTGGCATAGAACAGGTAATCAATCACACAGAAGCGGATTGGCGAGGTGATTGCTCTGATGTAAGCGAATTCGGTTGCAAAGCTCTGGGAAAGACCATTGTTTCTGGTTGGTTACTACATGCTGTAAAATGATTCCTTACATGTTAATCTATCGTGTGAAAATTTCGAATTTGTAAACAGATTGGCAATTAGGGAGGTTTTTGTGGTGCGTGCGGTTGGAGTTTGCGTTGCACTCGGAGTTTGCGTTGCACTCGGTAGTTTCAAGTCTGTATTCTGATGCATTCAGTGCCAGTAGAGTAAAAATAAGTGTCCCTATGTCAGGGGTCAGCCTCAGCTTTGTCCTACGGACTCGATCATTAGGCGGGACATTGGACCCCGTTGGGACGCAAAGCCTGGATTTCTGTTTAAAGAAATTCCACTGGCTGTGGGAATGGACACTCCAGCATAAACCCCATTAGGCCCTAGTGCACATGAAAACTTAAATAGGAGAACGGTATGATTGGTAGGCCCTGCCATAGGTTCTCTCTAGTGACCGATATCGAGGTTGAACCCTTACTGGCAGCCGTTGGAATTCCGCCAGCTGGAGAAGACCTTGAGGGTTACCCACATGTTGATGGGTCGACGCAGTGAACTGCGACATAGCCCGGTACTGTCCTGGACAGGCGGTGGACCACGTGTGAATATAAGTGCGAGGGTTGCAGTGGCGGTGATGGAGGGCATTAAAAGCGCTCTACACTAGTTTTGGGGTTTGTTTTAACCGATTAAGCACTTCACCCACGATATTAACTCCATCATGAGATCACGTACTGTTGTGAGGGCGTTCCCGACTCGAGGACCGATTTTCTTCCTGTATCAGCGTTAAGTTCTCCCCTGTGTGTATGTTGGTCTGGGGGTCGTAGGTTCTACACCGTGTCTTGATTTAAGGCACTCGCTTATCTAGAGCTATCTTCCACATTTGCTGTTCAGAAACGAGGGAGCGATAGGGGAGACATTGACACGCTTGTCAAGTGCCTCATTACACTATGCGCAGAGCGCTGAGCTTGCGTGCAGTCTCTCCGTCATGCTACGTGTAATTGCTGAACTTCACGTAGTTACCTGTCTCATTTTATTGTTGTGAAGATTGTGAAAATGTTTAAGTGCAGAAGCCCGTACACTCTAAATCTGAATCAGTGAGAATTTCACTGTTTAAATCAGTTAACAGCGCCTGATTTATTCATCAGTCACTTCAGTCAACTTAACTGACCAATTATTGAAACAATGCCAGTTTTCCTTGTCTTATTGATTCAGTGATATTTTCCACTAATTCATCGACCATTTCATTCGCAGTGATTTTCCTTTTTACTGATTGCTCAGATACATGGTATATCAAATTAAATAACACATGCAATAATAAAACCAGTAAAATATACTTTTGAAAATGTGGTTTTAGTATTTTTGAATACAATTTAACCAGGTAACATGAACATCAGTCTTTCATTTGGTTTCACGTAATCACCATAGCGCTCGGGTTAGAGATTAAAACTGCATGAAATGTGGTGAAGTGTGTGCATTCATACCTAATGTTTGTATTAACAATCTTAATGGTACCAATTTAACTAAAAAAGAAAAAATAGCATAACATTATTTACATATTTTCTATGTGTAAGTAATAAATATTTTACTAGTATAAGTGATCATTGGCTTCGTAGCTCAATTAGTAAGGTAACGGACTGGTGTCGGAGAACTCGGTTTAAATCCTGGGCACAGAATTTTTTTTTTTTGCTATTTAAAATTACGTTTAAGTGCACATTCATTGACAGTGAATATCGTAATGATTTCTTTAAATTCAATTAAAACAAATATTTAACTGGCCGCATGCAGGTGGCTGCGTCACTTATTCAATCAGTGAAATTGTTTCACTGAAATAACCAGTGGTTTCCCACCGATTATAAGTGAAGCCATTTTCACTGATTCGAGTAGTTTCATTTGACTGCGAATCAGTGGTTTTCCACTGATTCGAATTTAGAGTGATATTTGTGCAATACATTTTCATGTAAAGTAATCCAAAAATACTGTTTTTGGATGTGCTTAAGGGCTTCAAAATAGTGTTTAGAGTAGGAGCCTAAGTGATTTTTCTTGAAATTTTTCCTTCCGGACCATCCCATAGGATGTTTTCTCCGTACTAAAACGAATTGCGAATATGTACATTAATTTCTGCTTTAAATTGTTTATTTAAATCACAATGTAATGAAATCCATTCGCCATATAAGCGGGCGCCTTAATTTCTCTGCTTTTGGGCGAATGTCTTAGTTATGTCAAATCTGTATGACTGTTGTTTACTAAGAGTACGTTTCATAGCGTCGACACGTCGGGATAAGGCATGAAAAAAAACAGTGGACGGGTTTGTCGCAAAGAAAGCATTACTTGGGGCCATGCTTGCTGTACGTTTGAATGAGTGATTGCTATAACCAACGAATGAACATCGGTCAGAGGGTTCTTTTGCCAGAAAACTCTTTTCCTAGCTCGCGCTCGTCTATAACGCACCCGCCCCAGGCAGTCTTTTTGTCCCGCGCGACCTCTCACGAGTAGCAAGGACTGCTGCCTTTGCACCATGCCTGTGCTTCGCTGCTGTCGATGGGCGAGGGATGCCTTGCGGCTCGCTATGATTTATTAAAATAAACATTGGGAAATTCGTATACACTCTGAGTGACATATTTTTGACACAATAAAACTGCTTGTTGCTAGTTACAGTTACCAGCAGTGTTGACGTTTTTGTGACACGATATGAAAAGTTGTCAGTGGTGACAAATAAGTATTAGCACATAAAAAAATCATTGGCGAGTTCGATACTTATAAATAATAAGAAACGTTGTGTATGCTAAATTTTACGTGAATTTGCACNTAAAATAAACATTGGGAAATTCGTATACACTCTGAGTGACATATTTTTGACGCAATAAAACTGCTTGTTGCTAGTTACAGGTTACAGTTACCAGCAGTGTTGACGTTTTTGTGACACGATATGAAAAGTTGTCAGTGGTGACAAATAAGTATTAACACATTAAAAAATCATTGGCGAGTTCGATACTTATAAATAATAAGAAACGTTGTGTATGCTAAATTTTACGTGAATTTGCACAGAGAAATTTAAAGAATTTAGACTTTGTCGCATAAATATGCAGAAAAAACCAGGACCAAAAAATACTTTTATCAAGTGAAAACTGTATCTCTTACAGTGTCTACAAATAGACGTATTCCACAAGATTATAAAATAATGATCAGAAATTCACATATCAACCTACACGTTATCGAGCAATTACTCTTTTTCCAACGCGTCACACCAAGTATAGTCTGTTCGCAGTTTCTTCACACTTTTTGAATTAAACCTTTGACAAATTACCCCAGNAAAAATTGAAAGAATTTGGACTTTGTCGCATACATAAGCAGAAAAAACCAGGACAGAAAAATCCTTTTATCAAGTGAAAACTATATATCTTACAGTGTCTACAAATAGACGTGTTCCACAAGATTATAAAATAATGATCAGAAATCCACATAGCAACCTACACGTTATCGAGCAATTACTCTTTTTCCAACACGTCACACCAAGTATAGTCTGTTCGCAGTTTCTTCACACTTTTTGAATTAAACCTTTGACAAATTACCCCATGTATGACGTGTTTGGTTGTGTTCCTAAATATGCCATGTATCACAAGCGTTTTATACCTCTGTTAACACAAAAGTATCTTATTTTTCGTTAAATTTAAGTTCTACCTATATTTAATTTATATATTATAAAATTTCATTTATAATAAGTATGAATAAAAACAGTAAGAAATAGTTCTCATGCGAGATATTATTACAACTGAGTGCGCACGAATTCGGTGCGTTGTTCTTTGGTGTAATTTTATAGACTTGGTTAAGCTTAGTTTGCACGAAGCGGAGGAATATCTTGGAAGTAGAACTTTAGCAGGGCTTCATCGAAGTGTGAAGTAACCGTGAATAGATTATAGATGCCAGCCGCAGGTACAGCGTCAAATGTGTGGCCCTGCGTTTTTTACACACATTTTTCAATTATTGTCTGTGTGACTCCTTTCACAGACTTTTACATGTCACGCGAAACTCATTTACACTTAAACATTCATGATATAGTTCCGATGGTTTGCTAAATTCGCTGTCGCACAATACATTATTTATGCAACTGCTGTTACTACTGGTTAAAAAATGTATATCATTTTTATTCTGTCCTTCATAAAAAAATAAAATACTGACAGCATCAACTCAGTACAATAAAGTTAATAGCTTAGTTTTTTATATTATAAGAGTTTCGAGCTATTCTTCGATATTTTTCTGCTGCAGGCAGCCAAAACTACAAACACTGTATTCTCGTTCGTGCAGCGTATCTTTGTAAGTAGCTATAGGCTGTTCACGGAAAACTGAGCACTTTTGAAAGTCCTGCATAAGTTCAACTTGTATGCTCATTGTGTATTCTTTCCCAAATTTCATGGGTCTCGATTACTCTACTCATGCTTCGGTCAAGTTAAACTGTGAAATTATTAGAAATGTAAATATTTTACCAATTATGCATTCAAAAAGCAAAAAAATAAAACATTTCAGTATTCATAAATGTTAACCTAACACTTTTAATTCGACATTGTGACATGGAATTAATTTTCCTCCGTCATTACCAACTTTACTGTGTCTTTAGCTCTCTTGACGGTGATATGGGTTGGAAATGGAGCAACGACTAAGTGCAAGAGCGCAGAGAAACGGTACAACTCCGAGAAAACCGGCCAGCGAGGAGCAACGTCCGCCAAGTTTACCACAATGTGTAAATGGAATGTGACCCCGCAGGGAATCGAAAAAAAATACTCCAAAAAATGGTGGGGTGTCTCTGCTGGCGCGTCTTTACTACTTTTGCGAGTTTCCGGAAATGTCTTAGGCAGGCAGGTAGTGTTCTCAGTGACCCTGAGCTGTCGATACACAAGCTCAGGTGGCGACCCGCTGCTTCGGGATTCGAGGTAATGTAAAGCGTGTGCGGTTCGTATACGGGAGACTTGAACGCACGAACACGGAAGCTGTCGAACTGGAAATAATTCCCTTTCGCAATAACGATGCAGCACCGTAACTCAATCTAGCCGCGCGCCCATAATGAACGTTGGGTTTTTTTTTCTTCCCAGGGTCTTCTACGCTCATACAGACGTGTTTCGTAAAGCCTGGGGCCCGTCGCGTACACCAGTTGAGCAGGAAANGTCGAACTGGAAATAATTCCCTTTCGCAATAACGATGCAGCACCGTAACTCAATCTAGCCGCGCGCCCATAATGAACGTTCGGTTTTTTTTCTTCCCCGGGTCTTCTACGCTCATACAGACAGACGTGTTTCGTAAATCCTGGGGCCCGTCGCGTACACCAGTTGAGCAGGAAAAGTTTTCCGGGGGTGGGTGGGGAGGAGGGGAGACATTATAAACGTTGAGGCAAGATTGATTGTTGGAGCTGCCAACAGCTCGGGATAANTTCCGGGGGTGGGTGGGGAGGAGGGGAGACATTATTAACGTTGAGGCAAGATTGATTGTTGGAACTGCCAACAGCTCGGGATAAAAAAAATTGTCAGTCATCACAGCTACGCCGTTAAAATTTCTAGTAAATTAAAGGAAATATTTGCGGATATGTACAGTTATAGTCTATTCCTGTTATTTTTTTTCATTCTTTTGTGATCAAACCTTTAAAAAATCACTTCATGTGTCGCGTTTTGTTGTTTCTTAAATATGCCTTGTGTCAGGAGCGGTGTTAAACTCGTGATAATAAAAATACCTTATTTGTGGTTATATTTAATCTGTAAATTATATATATATATATTATTTCATTTACAATTCATACGAATAAAAACAGTGAGAAAATAGGTTTGTTGGTACTGCCTAGTANTAATAAAAATACCTTATTTGTGGTTATATTTAATCTGTAAATTATATATATATTATTTCATTTACAATTCATACGAATAAAAACAGTGAGAAAATAGGTTTGTTGGTACTGCCTAGTAAGAAATAGTTCTTATGTAAAATATTATTATACTGAGTGCTCACGAATGCGGTGCGTTGTCCCTTTAGTGTGATTTTCCAAACTTTGTTAACCGTTGTTTGCACGAGGCGTAGCAATATTTAGCAGGGCTCCAGAAAAGTGTGATGTAACCGTGGATGGACTATATATAAAATGTGTTATATATGTGTGGGTAAGTGGAAGGGGGGTGGATGCGCCCCAGGTCGGTTTAACACCTACGGAGTGAGTGGCTTTCGAGTCACGGCTCAGGGGCACTCATAGTCCCTGAAGGGTGACAATCAAGGGAGTCCTCAAGTGGAGCAGAAATTGAATGCTGTAATCAGGCGCTGACAAGTATGAAGGCCCCCAACTTAAAATGTATTAATTCTCTTGAATTGTAAGTGAAATATACCTTCGTTCCTGTGTTTCTGCTTCATATGCGCATTGTTATTCTCTCAGCTGTTATCACCGCATTCAGGCCTATTTGAAACGTGTCGTCATCGTTTCTGTTGTTTGTTTAAGTAGGAAAATCAGGATGAAATGCTGGACCTAAAACTCAATAATACTGTAGAATGCTTAGTATGTGAAGTACGCTTAAACACCATCGATCTTGCTAAGAGACAATTGAAATATAATGACTTCCTATAGTATCGTTCTTTGTATGCTTTTTTGTAAGTTTCTGTTGGCACATCGCATATTTGAAATTGATTGTTATTGTATGTGTTTTTAAAAATAGGAAATGTATATTCAGATCCTAAAATCCCTTAATACTGTATAATGGGAAGTTATGTAAAGAACAAAATGTATAACTAGCTAATAACCATATAAATGCCGTTCTTTCAACATGTAGGCTAAAAATCAGCAAAACCACAGATGTGTGTTTAGTCCCTCTGTAAAACAATGCTCTCTGGGACCATGTACAGCTGAAATGAAATGCAAGGGCAGGAAAAGCGGAGGTTCACCGAGAAAACACGTCAACCACAGGCAACGTCTGCCATATTGGTACACGTTATTGATATATTGACACGTCCGAAAATATATGCCATTTTATTGATATTCTGAACTAAAAACATTTTGTCACTGTCAATTCGTGTATGGAGGAGGGGTAAAATTGTATCCGCCTCAACCCCTACCGTGAAAACTGCTGTTCTTTCGTGGTTTTGACTCATACCGCTGGTGTTCGGACCTGCCAAGGAAACCGGATATTAAAGCAACTTCCTGTTATAGTTATGGACCTGCAAAATTTGCGTTAGTTTTTAGCAGCAGTCTAAATTCCAAAATGTTGTATGCTCGTTTGACTTCTGCGAAAGCGCGTGTGACACGACCAAAGATCTCTTTTAGCCAACAGTAAAGGTTCGATGGCTGTGCAGTCAACAGTTAGTAAAGCAGTCACACAAGTTCATGATGTTTATAGCTGCCAGTAGTTAATGAAATTTCTAGTTGTTCTCAAGTAGATATGTGGTAATTATATCTAACATTCTACCAAAAAACTTTAATTTCGCAGGACTCTTAAACTATAGGCCGTTCACGATAAATTATACACTTTTGAAATCAATCTTTAATATAAAGAAATCTCTGCCCGTTAACTGCACACAAGCTACCGCGCACTCTAGCAGGACCCCAGTATACTTGGCAGCGGAACAAGTAAAATAGATCTAAGTCTTATCGCAAGTGTAATTTTTAAATTTGTGCAAGTTAAGTTCAATTTTTTTGCTTAATACTCACGAAGTGCACTCGCTGTAGTCGAACTGCTTGCAAATTAGATCTGCTTCAGGAGAATTTTATTATAAGCTGTTCACAGTTATTTGAACGCTTTTGAAATCAACCTTTGAAAAAAGTCAATGCCCAATTCTGCACATATTTTAACTGGCCCACTTGGCAGGCAAGTGCCCAATAAAGTTGGTAACAGCGGAGTGAAAAATAGTTTCATTTCTTAACGTTGAACTGAAAATGATAGGCAATCATTTGTGGGAACACTTAAATGATTTCTTTTGCTTTCAGTTATTTTTAATGCATATAAGTGGAAGAATAAGCAGATTTGTAAAATATTTACTTTTCTCATAATTCCACATTTTCACTTGACCTAAGCATGAATAAATTCATAAGTCCCATGTCAATGTTAATTTGGCATATGGTGGAAGAATACACAATGTGCATACAAGTAGAACCTAAGCAGGCCTTTCAGAAATGCTCAGTTTAGCGTGAACAGCCCATACCTATACACGCGATGGATACCAGAGCATTAAACTGCAAAAACCACTTTTTTTTTTTCCTTTTCCTTCGTCGTGAGAAACCTGCAAACTTGAAAATCCCTTGCCTGCCGCCAGTCGGTTGTCTGTGATTCTCGCGCCCTACTGGTAACGAGTGAATCAACACACATGCAAAAAATGGCTGCGCCGATGCCAGTGCTCCTAGCTGTGAACTGTAGAACTTCAAACACACTGGTGGTGGGCGCAAGAATCACAGATGGCCGTCTACAGCAGCCGACCGGCGGTAGGCGTGGGAATTAAAGTTGTCTTAGCATGCTCTCTTGGCGGATGCGGAAATCAAAGATGGCCGCACACAGCAGACGATGGTGATGAGGGAACATCCAAGATGGAGGATTCGAAAGCAAGAGAGAGGAAAGGGTGAAAATAAAGGACACAGGAAGGAACATGAGAAACCCTTCCTCCCCCAAGGTATAGAGGGGACGAGAGAGACAGGAAGGAATTAAGGAGAATGAGAAAAATAGACACAGGGGTGAAAATAAAGGAGACCAGAAGGAATATGGGGAAAATACCCCCCTTCCTTTTCCCACAAGGGATAGGACGCGTGAGAGCGAGACGGGAAGGAATGCCAGAGCATGAGAAAAAAATTACATTGGTATGTCAGAGTATGCAAGATCGTGAAGAGTCGAGGTAGAATGATAGAAGAGGGAAAATGGGGAATTCCAAAGGAAAAAAGAGGAAATACAAGATGGCCGCTGCTAACGAGGAATGACAGAGCAGGAGGTTTACGCATGTCGTCATTCAAGATAGCCGCCGTGGATCTACAGCCAGCAGCCAGGTGATCGGGAAGGGACATTTTCATACTACTATCTACGACTCATGCACGACACGAAAATAATTGGTTAAACCCCACATTTTTCTTGATAAGTATTATTGTACATTGTGTTTTTAAAAAATTATGCGTCATTATTTTGTAACAACTTTAAATGTGTGTACAAAAATATTACTATGAGATTATTTCCATTAACATTGTCAGAATATCTGTGATTGGCGATAGAAATTTTGTATTCAAGGAAATATAGAACGTGTTCTAAATATTGAAGGCAAACGAGACGTTCAAGAAATTGAAAGAGAAAATACAGCGATTATGACATTCGTATGACGTCATATAGCATTCAATGAATTCAATTCAATATAAATTATAGATAATATGAAGAAAAATTTGATCTTGTGAAAGGGTTTTAACACGTTTGATAGAAGTAGGGCACACGCCCAAAAAATTAAAGGCTGTTCATGGTAAGGTGAGCACTTTTGAGGCCCTATTTACTATTTTATTCCAGCCATATTTTATCCTTTAACCACCTTTTTATATAAATATTGCCATTTAAGTAATAAACACAGTGTCTATAGTCCACCGCACTCGGAAGTTAATGTCTAAGGCTAAAATAAAATATATTTGTTGACTATTATTGCAAATTAGAGGGCTTTCAAAAGTCCTCACTTTACCGTGAATAGCGTTTACACGTTTGCAACACTCGAACACGGGAATGAGCTCGTAGACCTAACGGGTCAAGCTGTGACGTGAGTAAACCGGGACTCAACCTTCCGATAACTTTCTCTGTGCGACGCGCCCATGCCGACACGGCGGCGGAAACGCATGCCAGGACTGAACCGGATCCGTGACACGCGTCCTTATTATAGTGTTCTCGTTCACGTTCAAGGAACTTGGCACCTCTACGAACGTTTCCGTCGTCGTGCAATGCTGTTTCTCCCAAGCAGTTTTTAAGACTTATGTATGATGGCTGTGTAAAAATATCTCGTAAAAATTCCTGGGATATTTTTTGGTGTTCACATTTCTCTAATAGCAAAATCGTGAATAGTAACCCACAAACATGGACGATTATTTCTTAATTACATCACGGGGTATTTAAAAACACAGAGGTAAATCAGCCGCAAATGACGCGAACTACAGCCATGCGCTCCAGCAAAATGGCTTCACTAGCAAGCAACATGTCGGAACGCCGTTTGTCAATCAGCGCCTGGTAACCTACTTGCCAATTAGTAGAGTACATTTCGCAGAGCGCGGTAGCCAATCAGACACAAGGCCTGTTACCAGACCCTCGCTCAACCAATCAGCGAGTGGGTACGCCCACATGATAGGAACCGCCACTCCATTTCATCTCTGTGTATTTATTTGCTCTGTGACGAAATGATAGATTCTCTACTAGAGACCCGGCAATTTCGCAAATTTATTTGAGGACAAATTAAACTTAAACTTTACATATACACTCGTATTTCTTGTGGACTAAATATGAGGTAGACTGATCTCGCTGACTGCGCAAAACCAATCTCCGTGTCCCAACATTGAACTGCTTTTCTGCCAATACGACTAGCAAATATGGCGTGGACTGGATTTGAGGTTTGANTCGCAGAGCGCGGTAGCCAATCAGACACAAGGTGTTACCAGACCCTCGCTCAACCAATCAGCGAGTGGGTACGCCCACATGATAGGAACCGCCACTCCATTTCATCTCTGTGTATTTATTTGCTCTGTGACGAAATGATAGATTCTCTACTAGAGACCCGGCAATTTCGCAAATTTATTTGAGGACAAATTAAACTTAAACTTTACATATACACTCGTATTTCTTGTGGACTAAATATGAGGTAGACTGATCTCGCTGACTGCGCAAAACCAATCTCCGTGTCCCAACATTGAACTGCTTTTCTGCCAATACGACTAGCAAATATGGCGTGGACTGGATTTGAGGTTTGAACTCTGTTTAGTAAACAAGTGTTTTAATATCTTTGTATACTTTCTCTGGCCAATTTGTAATGCAGTTTGATTAAAANACTCTGTTTAGTAAACAAGTGTTTTAATATCTTTGTATACTTTCTCTGGCCAATTTGTAATGCAGTTTGATTAAAATGAAATTGGCGAAAGTATTTTATTTATACAAAAGTGCTTGTAATTTAAAAATTAAGATATAAACAAACACGTTCATCATTGTCGACAATGTGACTTTGATAGTTGTATTATCTGGGGTAGGTCAATGTTGGGGTACCTACATGCTCAGAAAACGAATAGTCTGTGTACTTCATTTTTAGTCTGTGGCATTTCTGATTCTACTGGATCACAGTTTGTTAGACACAACCCGAACAACTTTCGACCAATAACGAATTTGCAAATACAAGCAAGGTTTGAATCTCTCGATATCGGGTCTGGGGTTAAACTGGAGCAACAGCCAATGAACTACGAACTGATGCCAGAATACCGAAAGGATTGGGGAGACGAGCTCTTTTCCGAACTAACTAGCTAAATTTCCGTGTCTCTAGTCTCTACTTCTTAGACACGCTGAGGAAGACTATTAGTCGATAAGCGATCTGCAAGAAAACAAGGACAGACTGCTGCGTTGGGCTAGGTTGAAACTGGCTACTCTCTGAGGCTACAGCGAGTTAACAAATATACCCTCTAGCTAAAGCTTGAGTGATGAAATTACTATGGAGTTTAGCATGCAGATCACTGGACCCGTGATGACTCGGTTGCATTAGTAAAGACTCGCCGGAGATGGAAGTTTCGAGTCGCCCGGTAGCTCGGAGCTGGCTCAGCCCAGGGGTAGCGTGGCTGTTAACTGCAACGTCTTCAAGAACGGCGCATGTGGAAGGCAACGAGCAGCGGCTGCCAACCTAACAGAGCGGCGTGTTTCAGCCACTATAGGGACAGGCAACAAGCACGTTTACGGCAGTTTTGTATGCTGTATCTAGTGACGTAATTTCGCTTTGCAATTCAGTACTAACGCAGACGGCGTACGAGTATACAATATGTTAGTTTGTCATTGTACCTACGCTCATTCGACGTACTCTTAGGGATGCATTAACCACTCATCGCCGTGGTAGCTTTATCCCGGGTGACAGGGCTGAACAAGAATGTGAGTTACAACTCTCGTGGCAGTCACTAAATAGGTAACCTCTCTATTCGAGTATGTAGAGCACTGTAGTGTCTACCTTGGTGCTATCTAATAAAGTTAAATGGTCTCTAATTACATCCGATTGCTCATTCTGCGTTCAACCTTCTAAAAATAATCCCCTGTGCATTACAGTGGATGATACTACTGGCCGCTATCATCACACTGCAGTTTCATTTCCAGTTTGACAGTGCGTTTAAGCAACATAAAAAGGTCTTACAACTGGGACACCACTTTTTTTTCGCGAGTTGATTTAAGCGCAGGGAAAGCTTCAACGTCCTACGTAAGCACCTGTAGATCTCATTTGGTCATTTACCTCATTTCTTAGTGAGAAGAGATTTTGTAACTTGCNCGTCCTACGTAAGCACCTGTAGATCTCATTTGGTCATTTACCTCATTTCTTAGTGAGAAGAGATTTTGTAACTTGCCTGGGCCAATCAGAATTAATTTGTAATTTGTCCCGATACTGAATGTCCGTGATTCGCGGACAGACACCATGCGTGACATTTCGATATCATCCAATCGGGAAGTGGATCCGAACTAACGTGTTTTGGATTACAGCTAGTCATGGAAACTTCGGCGGAAAACAGATGCCCTAACGTTTAGTGGTAGTTCAATTCTATTCAACAGAAATAGGAGTTTTAAAAAAGTAGAAGATTCGGCGAGTTTCTCTGATAATAGAGGGTTTCGAATCATTTGATTACTCGGCGCTCATAAACTAAGTCATGAAGGGAGCTGCGTACAAACTATTATCTGTCCGACCTCCTCGACTCATGTGCGTTTTGCTGTTGAGTGCACGCCCACCGAGAACTCCGAGAAGTTAAAGTTGACTCTCGGTTAATTGAGCACTACAGTGAGTACTGTTTAGTTTCTTCTTCACGGAAACCAGTCAGCTATTTAAGTTCTATTTTGTTCGGGAACAATTCTATTGCTAACGTCGTTCTGTTGACGGAAACACCCAGCTCTTACTGTAGGAACTGTATGTACAGTTGCAGATACAATCACAGACACAACTGCAACAGCTAGTTGTGTCGGTATTGATATCTAGGTTAACAATATTTAGATGGTCCCAACAATCCACATGTTCTCTCTTCCTTAATAAACAGTTTAGACGAACTTTGCGTACATAAATTTTATTTGCATTAAGCCATATTTTTTCTGTGTGTTACTGCATTTACTTAGCTTCAAAAATTGAACATTTCCTGGAAGCAGCGTCGATGAAGCAACACTGTGAACTTGTTACAAATATTATGCTCCTGTTCGCCATATATTAAATCACTACTGTTTACAAGGGGAAAAAAGATAAGCCTGTTTTAAATTCCACTTGTAAATATTTTTCCTATTCCGTTGGAAGTATTTTTGTACGTTCTCCCGTCATTATTTATGGAAGTTTACAATCAGAGTAGGAATATTTTGGGAGATGTGTGACCTGCAGGCTATATACTCCACACTGCTCACATGCTTTTCGCGAAAAGGTTTCGTGATTGGTTGTACTTCAATCCATTTCACCTCAGCTTGAATTTCGTGATTGGAAAATTTTAATTCATACCCGCCTTAAATGTTTTTCCGTGAATCACAGACGTTCAATATCCGAGTAACCTGATTCTGGCTAGCCCAGTCGTACATGAACGTGTTTTCTCACGAAGACCCGTGGCCAATAACAAAAGGAAAACTACAAGTTTACGTACAGGTAGGATATCGACATANGTGTTTTCTCACGAAGACCCGTGGCCAATAACAAAAGGAAAACTACAAGTTTACGTACAGGTAGGATATCGACATATAGCATGGACGTCAATGTACAATCGCGAAAGTCGCTGGTCGTAATACGTTGGCTGCTGCCACCACTAAGTTGTCATTTTCATTCCAAAACATAGCATGGGCACAGAATACTTAATAATACATCACTTCCAACTTTTCTGAATCCCTGCTGAAGTTCTATTTCCAGGATATTCCTCCGCCTCATGCAAACGAAGCTCACCCGAGTCTATAAAATTACACCAAATGGACAACGNCTATTTCCAGGATATTCCTCCGCCTCATGCAAACGAAGCTCACCCGAGTCTATAAAATTACACCAAATGGACAACGCACCGCATTCGTGCGCACTCATTGCAATAGTATTTTGAAAATGAACTATTTATTACTAGGCAGTACCAACACACCTATTTTCTCTCTGTTTTCATTCATATCAATTTTAAATGAAATATTAAAATTTAAAGATAAAATGTAAGTAAAAGTTAAATTTAACCCAAAAAAGGACACTTTTACGTTAACACAAGTATAAAACGGTTGTGATAAATTACATGTTTAGGAAACAACCAGACACGTTACACATAAGTTAATTTTTCAAAGGTTTGATTAAAAAACTGTGAATAAATCGAGAATAGACTATACCGTAAACTATAACTGCACACACCAGCAAAATGGGGTCACTGANAAAAAACTGTGAATAAATCGAGAATAGACTATACCGTAAACTATAACTGCACACACCAGCAAAATGGGGTCACTGACCAGTAACCAGTAAAATGGAGCAACGCCATTCGACAATCAGCACCTGGTTAACATACTTGCCAGGNGGGGTCACTGACCAGTAACCAGTAAAATGGAGCAACGCCATTCGACAATCAGCACCTGGTTAACATACTTGCCAGGCGGCAGCCCGGCCAATAGGGAATATATCACACCACGCAACAGCCAATCAGACACAAGGTCCATCAGCGATTGGGTACGCCATTTCACTGCGGTACAGCTACTTGAGCCTATCTATTCTGTGGTATGGGAATCGGCACTTATTTCCTTGCACATTTGTATCGATAAAACTGTTCACCAAGGCGTGCCTGATGAATGGGAACTGGAAAATTTCGCGAATTCGTTTTAGGACAAACTGGACTTCAAACACGTGTACATGTCTGTTCTCTTTGCAATTGGAACATTGTTTATTAGACACGCCCAGGTGAACTCTGAACCAATAGCAGAGCTACAGGGAAACAAGCACCGAATCCCGCGCCACATGGTCTCTGGTTAAACTGGGCACGCACTGGAGCAGCAGTCAATGAACAGAAAGCTGAGGCTCGAAAATACATAGCACTGTCTATTCTAGCCTACTAAATATATTTTTGGCCGTATACACACGAATATTTTGTTGACTAGAAAAAATCATTCTGTCAGCAAACCACCACGTCATTTCGTTTCTGTGTAGTTAGCTATTCTGTGCCAGAACTGCGGAGTCATTCAGCAGGAGGTCCAACACACTGAAAAAACGATTTCTTTGCTGCAACACATAATTTGTTGCCGTAAAGAAAAATTGTTTGCATATGAACCACTGCAAAATAGCCTTGCCACAAACATAATTTTTGTTTGATCTATATGGTAATGGCTATGATAACCTTGCATTGTCGTTACAGTAGTTCAGAGGACGCTTTTGTAGTAATGTCAGTTACACTGTAAAGAAAATTTGTGCTCTGACAAACAAACGTAATTTGTAAAAAAGAGAGAAGTAACAAATATTTCAAAATAATACTCACAAAAAAAACTACGGTGGCTCCGAGAATCGAACTTACACACGTCATGTTGATAATTTAATGCCCTCCACCACACGATCAATTTGTCCTCTTTGTGTTTGAACTTCTTTTGACAGGCATGTTATTTGAGGTATTTAAATGGATCAGAATACAATGCCACCTCTGGGGAAGAATTGAGACTAGTGGTGTGGAGAAACACCGAACTTCAGAATGACATTAAACGTATGCGGGATGACTATAAATTTGCTCAGCTGCAGTTTCGTAACTGTAGAAAATACTTACTAGTTTATGAATGTTTGCGTTGGGACAACAGTTACGTACTAAAAACTGCAATGTACGACGAAAAAAATTTCAACCATTACCTTTGGTACAAAGTAATATTTCTTTGCTGTAAACAAAAACAGCTCAAATAATGTTTATTTCTTTGCTATAAAGGAAGGTAATATTGCCATAAAACAAAAACGTAAAACAGAAAACATTTATTAGCAGCAAACTTATGTTACTGTGACGTTCTCTTTGAATTAAAGATGCATTGTGTTTCTGTAAACAAGACAGCCTCGAAGTGGTTTTCTTTGCCGTACAGAAAACTATGGATGGATTTTTTTTTTTATAATGCAGTCGCCCCGGTGGAGTAAGCAAAAACAATCGGCGAGTTTTTTTTTTTTTAAGGTGCTAATCACTTGCAGAGCG